>PVJA010015369.1:0-45067 GCA_004027025.1 Myocastor coypus | reverse complement strand
ACAAACTTATTTCAGGGTTATGTCTTTCCACATGCAGATTGTTTTTAACTTTTGAAGCACAGAGTATCTGCCTTGGGAAAGTTTCAGGGAAACTTCTCACCCTTACTGTTGATACTTTTCAGGGTAAAATGGATAGGAAATACAGTTGATGGAACTTGGTGACTGGGGAGAATGCGTAGCTGGGCTTGCACTGGCTGCAGCAGCTGAGATTAAAAGCTGTGCTGAGAAAAATTGGTCTGGAGGCGAAACATGGACCTGTGTTCATAGTGGAGGTTGGGCCGGGATGTGAGGTAGGGTGAAGGTGAGCCTGGAGATGGATCATCTCAGAACTTTGGATCGTCACCCATGAAGTGAGTGGGATTATTAGAGGTTCTAGTGGGTTTTAGGCTTAGGGATAGGGAGGGTCAATCCTATCATGGGAATTTAAAATTATTTTCTAGGTCTTTAATTTTTCACATTTCTGTGGATTTTAATAGGTATATATTTATGGTACAGCCACCACAATCAGATGTAGAACAGACAGTTCCTTACAAAATTGTCCAAAGGGAGAATACGGAAGTAGCATTGCTTTTAGTGATAACATGTATATATTCTCTTTGTGTAAAAAAGTTCTTAGAAAGTTTTGATTTATTTTCAACCAGTTAGGTTTTTTTTGAAATAATTTGCCTTGCTGCTATAATAATATATAAAGTTTTTGTAGTCATGCTTTTTTACTTTGTAGTAGTTCATAGACTTCAGTATATTTCCTTTTGTAGTAAATTGATAAAAGGGGAAAGATTTATGCAATCTGAAGAGAAACTGGAGTATTCATTCTGTAGTAAATTGGGATGCCTTATCTTTCCTAGCATCTTATGATTTAGACAAATGTAATAGTGGGGGAAACCCAGCACAGTGCTTGTAACATGTGATATTACTTGTTGATGTATGGTTTCATTCATATGTGACATCTCTGAACTTGGGGCTCTTCATTAGAGCTGCTGCTTCAGAGATGTTCAAATTGTGGGGGCGTTTTGCTGAAGACCCCATTCATGAGTGCGGGAAACAGGCACAGGGTCAGTGATGCAGCCTGGTGTAGTGTGGGGAGGGCTGGTACCTTAAGCAATGCCTAGGGGCTTCAGGATTAGAGGACCTTGGGCTTCCATGATTTTCTGAGAAGATGGTCCTTGAACTCTGCTCTGTAAAGGATGAGTAGGATGACTCTTCCAGGCAGATGAGAGGGTAAGAACAGAGCTACACAGAGGTTTCAGGGCTAATGCTGAGAGATCCTGCTGGTTAATGATAGTTGGGTGAAAGGGGGATATAGGCTTTCAGGTTGAAAGCATTTGCAAGGCAGGTCACTGGAAGCCTCTCCTTCCATGTAAGATTGTCATCCTAGTGTTTGGAGCTTTTGGGAAATGTTCATGCTAGGGTTGTCAGGATAGGGTTTACATCTCAGAAAGATGATCGGAAACTAGGGAGGGAATAAAGTGGCAGAAGAGAACAGGTCTTAAGGCAGAAATAATGGATAAAAAATAGATTTGAGCAATGATGCTGGGATTGAACTAAGGCAGTGGCATTGAGGATGGAAAGGAGGGGCAGGCTCTAGTGACACCTGTGCTATTGAACAGAACATGACCAGTTCCTGGATGTGAGGTGGGGAGGCCTCATGTCCTCAAGATAAAGGGGAGCTCCACGGTTCTAAGTTGGAGGGATGCTAGTGCCATTTGATCAGTAGGGCCACAGGCAGGGTGCTCTGCATTTGGATGATAGATGCAGTTTTGGCTTTGTGGAGATCACAGTATGTAAGAGACTTACATGGGTTATCATCTGTGAATGAGAAGTTGGATTCAACATGCGAGAGGATTGCTCTGGAGACAGGTTTGTGAGCATCACTGGAGTTATCAGGGAGCCAGTTACTGGCCAAAGAAGAGTGCCAGATGGGCAGAGAAGAGCACCTGGGACATAGTCCTGTGATACGCCCACACATGGGGAGCAGGAAGAGGGACAGTCTGTGAGCCAAGGGAGCACGGAAAGGAGTTGGTGACAGCACAGAAAACCAAGGAGGGAGGTGACCTAACTGGCAAGTCATTAGCATTAACTTCGCCTGAGAACAATTTCAGCAGAATGGCATGGAGGGCAGGCGGCAGCTGTATTGTAATAAGGGTGTGAATTTAAGGTAGAGCAGTAAAGACTGAGGCTACTGTTGCAAGAAATCAGACTATAAAAGGAGAAAGCACAAAGAGTCTTCAGTGGCTGCTACTTTGTTGGGTTAATGCTTTATAGAGGTCTCTTTGTTCATGTGTTTTTTCCACCTGGAAAGTGAAACATTCTGATTCTTTAATTTTCTTGCAATGATGGCTTTTACTTCAGGTTTGTGATTTAACTACTGTAAAAATGCCCAGCTACAGCTTGTTTTCAAGAATATAAGTTCTGTTTCATATCATGAAATTCTTCTTGAAGCTATTATCTTTGAAGTAGTTTGATACACTGAAAAAGGGATAAAATCCAAACTCAACAAAAGAGAGTTGGGAAGTTGAATTACAGACATTGAGCTTGTTTATAAGAAAATAAAAAAATGAGAATACACGACCGTATAACTTGGTTATGTTTAATTGCAAGTGATTTTGTGAAAAACTTTCCCTCATATTGTCCTTTGACTAAAAGCTAAAAATCAAAAGATAACAGAATGCTTATAGCTGTGTATTCTGCAATTGGTTTGAATTGGTGGCATTAGAACAGATGAATTCCAGGGAGCCTGTAACTTAACTTTATAGGCACACAATCATAAATTGGATTTAGCAGTAATTTCAGAAAAACATATACAAGAAACCCACGTGTTTTGTATTCATTCCACAAAGGTTTAGGTGAGTACCCATATATTCAAGCCTTTACCTGATCCTGTGGGAGACTTAAGAGGGTGTAAGAAACACCTCTCAGAATTGGGGCACAAAGGGAAAATGTGCCTTAGGAGAGGCATGGATAGTGGGCCAGAGACACCTGCTGAGACAACTGTTTATTTTCTCTCCCAGCTTCATTTACTTGATACTTCCATGCTCTGTTACCTGGCCCCAATCCTCCTGTTCTGTCAGTACTTTCTTTTTTTTTTAATACCCTACAGCTTAAATTCTTTTTCTTCACTTGTCCCTGAAAGAAGTCAGTGGTGCAGTTTTGAATATATATGCAAGTAACTTCAAGTCCAGAGCCTGAGCTGAAGCTGCCTCTTACCCATTTCCCTCTGGAGGTGTTCTAGCTATTGTCCTGTGACTCTTCTCACAGTGCAACCCCAGTCTGTCCTTCCCTCCCTCCTGCCCTCCCTTGTTTCACCCTCCCTCAAATAGTACTTTCTTCTTTATGCTCCATGCTAATTTATCATTGTTTGCTTTTCTGAGGCTGGGAGTCTGAGCCATTTCTGTTAGGTCTTCCTAACCAATAATGTCTGAACATTTTTCACTTTTCATTCTTTCTAGTATATTTTAAAATTTAAGCTTTCCTTATGCCACCATAGTTTCGCCTGTCATCTGTATACGTGGCAGTGGTCCTCTGACACGGGTCATCTTCCTGCTCTTCATACCCATTTCACCATTGTTTAGTCTGCCCAGGTCAGAATACTGTTAGGCTTTTGTGTGATTGAGGGTGGAGTGGTGTAGGAGACAGAATGGACCTGGGCTGGTAAAGGAGCCCTTCCCAAGTAGTCAGGGCAGTGAAGAGTCAAAAGTATTAATGGGGTCAAAGCCAGCAGGAGGTGGTGCGCCCCTGGGTCAAGGGTGAGGAGAACTCTGCCATTTGGAGGAGCATCTCTATGGGGGTTCAGAGTTATAGATGGGGTCCAGGTAAGGCTGGGGGCGGAACTTCATAAGCTGTTCAAGAACCAAGTGGAAGATGCAACTGGGCGTGGCCTGTGGTGGGGCTGGAAGCCAGCACGAGGATGCGGAACTGAGAATCTGAGGTGGGAGGAACTGATACAAGAGAGGAAGTAGTGTATGGAAGATTGTTTTAAACAAAACTTGTGTAGGATGGATTTCAAGGAAAGGAAGACCAGGTCAGGAGACCATTTAGGAGTCTTTCTTTTCTATAATTCACTGAAGCTTTGGAACTGCCAGATAAAGATTTTAAATTATAACATATTACTTTGCTCAAATGCCACTGATGGGCCTCTTGTTTGGGGGTGTGCTAGATCAGTAATCACATTGCAGACCACCCTCCCCACATTGTCCCCAGTTCTTCCCTTTTAGGAGCTGGCTAATTACTCACAAGCATTACATTTATTCGTGGTGAACTCCCAGGGTTCTCTGCTCTGGAAATTCTTCTGATGGTTGTTTCCCAGCCTTACTTAGCATACTCTTGAATGCTCTTCCTGCCCCTCCCACCCTCCAGGCCTTGCCCTATCCGTTGAAACTCCTCTCCTGCTCACTGCCTGAATTGTTCATTTTGAAAACTAACAGCTGACATGATTTCTGTAGCTGCAAACAGTTCTGAGCTTTTACATCTCTTGTAGAAACATTTATGTGGAAACAGCTGACCTGCTAATTAGAAAACATCCTTGCCTACTCATTAAGCCAATTATCCTGAGGACTTTTGCTAAGCAACACTTAGTGTAGTTCTAATTATTGTGTGGCCTTGAAAGTAATAAACTATACTTTTAGAATAAATTTTTATAATGTAGACATATGCATGGTTGACTCACACATTTCCCATAATTAGAGTGGGCTTCTAATGAGGGGTTTCACTTTTCTTATGAGAAGGATTTACTCATCTCTTTATAATGAACTGTTTGATAACATTTAGCTCTGGGTCTTAGAAATTATTATTGAAATAGAGGCTTTTTATAGGTTAGCTTTCTTGATCGCTGTGGCTCTTAAATGATTTCTAAGGTTTTTCATATAAGGACTAAAAAAGTGGTAAACCTTTTTTGGTGTGTGATGCTGAGATGTCATGTTTAAATAAAAAGGTAGAGCTTTTTCTAGCATACTAGTTAAGAACTACAGTAAAAGAGCAAAGGAGGTATACTTGGTGGTCTGCAGATAGGGCGAGTGTAAGTGATCCGGCTGACCTAGAATGGAAGCTTTGCAGTGGAGGAGAACTTGGGCTGGTTCCTGAATGTGCCTGAGCTGCAAGCTTGGGAACAATTGCTGTGGAGGTTACTTCCCACCGGAAGCCTCCAGCGTCCTCCAGCTGGTAGTGTGGGCAAGTTCTCCACACTCTGAGCCTCAGTGTTCTCTGTAAGTGGGGCTGACTGTCTTCAAACTTCGGGGCCCAGAATGAGGATTAAGTGCATTATTCTGTGGGAGATGTTCTCAGACAGTGAGGGCTTCATTTACTTTCCTATTCACCCACTCATTCAGCCTCTGTTTCGTGTGCATCTACTCTGCAGAGCTGCCCTGGAGTGGGTGTTTGAATTCAGCAGTAAGATGAGGTCTTGTCCCAATGGAGCCTAAATGGCACACAGAGAGGAGATTGATCATAAGGAAGTGAATTGACAAGTATTGGGAGTGTTAGGGTAGAAGGACAATGGAGGAATGAAAAAACAGTGATTGGGTTATGGAGGAAGAGGTCAACTTAAGGGTGGGAAGGAGTGGTTTCTGAAAAGGTGGCGTTTGAACTGAGACCCAAGTGATAAAAAAAAGAAAAAAAAAAATGAACATACTCCTTAGTGTTGGTAACTGCTTCCGTATTTTTAAAGTTTCGTAACATCAATATAAAATCCTTCTCAGTGGGACCCTTTCTCAGAAGTCTGAAGTCTTCTCCCTAGTCTTTGTTCAAACAATTGCTGGCCTGCCATGGAGCCCATTCTACAGACTTCACTTTGGCAGTACCCACATCCCCCAGACCCTGGACACCCTTCCTGCAGCCTCAGCTGGGTGCCCCTCTACCTTTCTCTGCCTCAATTTCTGGAGAAGCCTGACTTTGTTGTTACCTCCTGACAGAAAGTAGAGGATGGGGTTGAGGCAGCTATTCATGCTCACCAGAGGCCTCCAGACTTTGTGGGCCACACTAGCTACCATCAGAAGCTGGCAGTCTTGTAAGCTCAGGAAGCGGACGGTGAGATAGAAGGAACGGGTGAGGTGGAAGGGCACAAAACAGAGGGTAAAGAGGCCACACACCAGCAAGATCATCCGGATGGACTTGGCCCGGGCCATGGGGCCTGTCCTTGTGAGGGTCTCCTGTGTCTTGGTGAGGCTCCTGATCATCAAGAAGTAGCACACCAGAATAACCAACGAAGGAAGAACGAAGCCCAACAGCAACAGAATCATACTGTAGGCATAATACTGACCAAACTTCCCTGGGCTGGTCATGTCATAGCAGATCATCTTGCCATTGATGTAGTCTGTATGGGAAAAGGCCAATGTGGGTAACAGTTGGAGGACCACCAGGGTCCAGGTGATGGCGGCCCCCAGCTGGGCATACTTGCGGGTCCGGTAGGGCAGCGACTGCAGTGGATGGCACACACCTAGGAAGCGGTGCACAGAGATGCAGGTCAGTAGCAGGATGCTTCCGTAGAGGTTGGCATAGAATAGGAAACGCACCAGTCTGCAGGACAGCTCCCCGAACAGCCAGCTGTCACCCAGAACATAGGTGATGATGAGGAAAGGTAGTGTCAGTACATAGAGCAAGTCAGACACTGTCAAGTTCACCACATAGATGGTGGCACAGCTCCATGGCTTGGTTTGCTGCCAGGAGAGCCATAAGACAATGCCATTCAGAAGTACCCCAAGGATGAAGATGAGACTGTAGGTCAGTGAGAGGTAGATTTGCTTATACTTCTCAGATAACTGGCAGTGACCTTGATCCTTTGAGGCATTTGTGTCCAGCCTCTCCATCTCTGAGAAGGCCCTCTCCAGGAGCAGGGAGCTCTGCCGTGGTTCCACGTCTGCTTCCCTGAGAAGAAACAAAATGAACAGCATGGCATCATGACTGTTGGTCCCTGCTCTCTGCTTGACCTAGCATCCAAGTCTGCATCCCAAAGTCTAGTCAGAAGCCTTGCTTGAGGACAGCCAGCTCTAGGGGAAAAATGTTAAAGGTAAATGGTTCAAATTCTTGTGGTCTTGTGGACTTACCAGGAATGATCTGTCCTTGACTTGTATACGCTCTGCTGTAGGTGGGGTTTGAGAAGAAAGTCAAGTAGCGCGGTGGTGGGAAGACCCTGTGTTACTTAAACAGCACACAGAGCCATCAGCTCTGTGACTCCTCCTCTTGCTGGAACGCTTTGCATAGAGTCAGGAAGTCTGAAAGGGTGTGCTCTCAGAGGTGGCAGTGCCCACAGTATTCCTAACCACACAGGCTACTGTGGAATAGAAAGCCGTCCTTGGCTTTGAGGGAAGATTAGGGAGAGTGGAGATTTTGCATACAGGCTCTGCTCAGGTTTTTGGTTGGTATCCTTTTCAGGATTAGGTGACTAGATATTTGAATAGTGAGGCTGATTTTCTTGTTAACCATCTCAGAGCCCCAAACACCTAAGAGAACAATTTGAGAGTAGCTTTCTTATTCTTGTCCCTACTGACAAAGGTTCAGAGTAGCCTCAGGTCACATTGGCAACTGTACATGGAAGTGAAAGTCAGTGTTCTGGTCAGCCAATAGCATGGAGCCTAATATTAATATCAGAGATCTCACATTTAGACAGGTTAAAACAAGAGAAGTCAGGTGTGGTGGCGCATGCCTGTGTTTTTAGCTACTAGGGATGCTGAAACAGGAGGGTTGTCTGAGCCCAGGAGTTCAAAATCCTGTCTTAAAACAAGCAAAGAAGCATGAAAAGGGGTGGGAGTAGTTTAAGGTAGATCACTTCAAGATAAATTGAGGGTTGGCTGTTAATTATAGCACATAATTATTCAGAACAAAGGAAAGATTTCAATGTTTAGTTTTCTTAGTCACTGAGGATACTGAGATGAGGTCTACAGACACAGCCCTTGCTTGTAGGCTCTCATGGTCTGGTGGGAAGACAGTGCATGCAGCCAATGGGAATACATGAAAAATGTTCAACAAAATGGTGTGAAAACCAAGATACAGCCAGTTCTTCCCTGAGGAGATCAAGTGAAGGCTTGGAAGAGGTGGCATTTGAGCTTTTGGGAGAAGACTAAGCAGGAGCTTATGAGGCAGAGAAGGACGTATGAGTGCCAGGGCAGAGGGGTGCATGCGAAGGGATTTGCTCCTGGATGGAGCAGAGCTGTAGGAGGAAAGGCGCCCATCTGCTGCACGCCCACCTTCTCTCCTTGATGCTAGAACTCCAGGTTCTCTGGCCCTTAGACTCCAGGACTTATACTGGTAGCCCCTGGTTCTCAGGCATCTGGACTCAAACTGAGCCTGTTGGAATTTTTAGTCTCCACAATTAGTAAGTTGGCTCCCTGCTGGAGAGCCCCAACTAACATTGCTGTGCTTGAGGAAGCACAGATCTGGTTGGAGACCACTCTGACCAGTAAGCAGCTGTTGTGTGTGCAGATCTGTACCCCAAGAGGGCCATAAAGGGAACATCCAGAGCAGGAAGCAGACCTACAGATACTGTTGAGGTGGGAATGAGAGGCCTGATGGGCATGGAGCATGAACCAGAGGAGCTAAGCGTGTCAGCCAGATTTTCTGGTTTAGTGCAGTGGGGCCTGAGATGAGCAGACACTGAATTTTGCCTACCTCCAAATTGTATATTGAAAACCTAACTCCAGAATTTCTGTTGTGTAGTATGTGGTGTAAGCAAGTAAAGTGTAGTGATCAGAGTGGGAACATAACCCCTTGGAATTAATGACCTTTACAAGAGAATGCTGGGAGATCTCACTCTGAGCCATGTGCAGACACAGATTTAAATCAGTGATTTGATTCTAGCTTTTAATATTTAACCTGTATCTGTAGGTAAAATATTTTTTTTGAGGAGTTTGTTGAATTGATACCACTATCAATTCACTTCAGAGATGATTCTTACCGATTTTAGTAAACTTACAGGGTACAATTATCCCAAAACACTGTAATTCCAAAATGACCACATGAAATATCTAGTCTTTTATACAAAACGCAGAGGATGATCTTCACATCCAATCACCTTCTGTCCCACCAGAAGTACCCCTGGCCTGGGCGTGCCGCTGTGCTCGATCCGGGAGGGAGTTTTTTGAATAATCCCCTTTTGCCACTTTTGCCTCCTCCATAACCAGTCTCAGTTCCAAAGTGGCACTGACTGGATCTGCAATGTTGTGGGCCAGGTCTTACGAGATCATAGAGGGTGGTGTGGAAGGGAAGGATTCACAGGAGGGGAAGAGAGGAAGTGAGGAAGAGAGAAGTCTGTGGGTAAAATATTTTGATCCTGTGCTTGGGACTGAAGCTTGGGCTTTGTGTATGCTAGGCCTGTGCCTTTCTGCTGCCCTACCATATACTTATTTTTTAAGTGAAAATTCATTTGTTTAACAAATGCAAGCATTTAATGGGGTCTCATAAATGCCTTCAGGCTGTAAAAACTTGTTTTCACAGGCTTTTTTTCATATACTTGTATCTGTTATATATTTATCTGTTTATACATTAATGTACAAATTTATATATTTATCTGCTTAGCCAGTGATTGCCATGAACTTGGATGTTTTGATATACATTTTGTATGTGTCTATATAATAGTACATATACATTTCCAAATTTACATCTATAATCAGAAACTATTCCTATCACAATATAATTATTTGATATTTAATGGGTTTCTTCAAGTGTAGGGCCACAGGTAACATTTAGTTACAGTAAATTAAAGGAGCAGGTGGCTTATTTTGAGTTGATTTTCTTTTCTTATTAATTAGGTTTACTGGTACATTTTAGGTATAAATAATTATCACATTGATCATAGGGAATTTGTATCTGTATATGATATAATTTGGTTCTTTTTTTCCCCATTTCCTTATCTTTAACCACTCTTTCCTCCTTATTTGCAAGTTTTATTTCCATTTTTTCCCGTCTTTTCCCATTTTCAGCTTCATTTTCTTAGGTTTCCAGTCTGATGATAATTTAAAGTTCTTTAGCCAACTGGCCATTGGGTGGCGATAAAGACCACAGACCAGATACAACTCCTCCTTCCTCTCAATGAAAGCTGGAGCAAGGGCTGGGCTCCTGTCCAGAACTGGAGCTGTGGATGACGCATAATTCATTGAGGACATAGAAAAACCCTGCCAGTTGCATCTCTTATTGGTCTGTAATCTGTAGTTTGCATGCTAGGGTCATACAAAGAAATGGAGTTACAGATAATGAAAAGCTTCCTGTTATGTAATTATTCTACAACAGATTTCTGTGAGATTGATATGGGAGACATTGTTCTCTTCATTTTATATCTGAGAAACTCGGATTCAGAGAGATGGAGTGTAAGTCATGTCTTCAATGATTGACAGAAATCTTGGATTTCTTTTATAAAAGAGACTAGTAAATTATCAGATTTCAGGGGATATTTTCTTACATACCTGTACCCCTTGTTGACACTACCCCAGCCTCTGCCACCTAGCTCCCCTCCACAGTGGAAATAAAACAGCAAGTCATCTCTCAAGTCACTAGATGTATTGCCTTTGTTACTGATAGAGTCCTATCTCAAAAATCATGATTTGGAGATGATTTGCAAAAGAGAGATAAAAGAATATGGTAGCATAATTTAATAGCAAAATCTTGAAAACAACCAAATGCCTATCAACTGAGCAATGGATAAAAAAGTACAATGGAATATTACTCAGCTATAAAAAAGATAAACTCGGGGCTTTTATAGGTAAATGGATGCAACTAAAGACAATACTCATAAGTGAAATAAATCAGACCTGCATGGGTAAACATCCTACTGTCTTACTAGTGTAAGACCCTGGTAGAATAAATAGGATCTAAAAGCTACAATGGATACTGTGAAAAGGAAAGAAACTGTTCCAAGGGAAGGAAATGCTGGCATGAAGGAGAAGAGAAAAGAAGGAAAGAAGAAAGGGAAGAAGAAATATACATGTATATACACAGGATAGCTTGGATAATTGTACTGCTGATTGCTGGTCTGTTGAAAGGAATAATTAATTTTCTCACTTTTTTAATTAAAAATGTTTTGACCAATGTTATAGGCTCATATCTAATAATCTGAACAATGAACTTGAAGACAATATGCGATATAACAATGTACTTGAAGACAATATGCGATATAACAACCACTGCTGAATTTCTGTCATTTTGTTTGGTGAAATTCTGTGTCATTTCCAATGTTTATGTTCTTTTTTTTTTTTTTTTAACTATTTTTTGTGTTCTCTTTAAAACTAAAAACTAAAAAAAGAATGAAGAGGGAAAAAAAAAAGATTACTGCTTACCCCATTCTTGATTTTGCTTTCATTTGCCTGCCTGCCTGCCTGCCTCCCTCCCTCCCTCCCTCCCTCCCTGCCTCATTCCCTCCCTCCCTCTCTCCCTCCTTTCCTCCCTCTCTCCCTCCCTCCGTCTCTCCTTCCCTCCCTTCCTCCTTTTCTTCTTTCCTCCTTTTGTGATGTGGACAGTTAAACACAGGAAAGTTACTTCTTCAGACTTTTCAAAATGAATTTTAAATTTTGAGACAGGATCCCTTTAGGCTGGCCTCAGACTTGTGAACCTGCCTTAGTCTTGAGTATTCAGAATTACAGGTATGTGCCACCACACCCAACTTTTGTTTTCACTTTCTGAATTTTCAGTTATCCATGAACACCCATGGTTGAAAAATATTAAATAAAAAATTCTAGCCATAAACCATGTGTTACATTGAGCGCTATTCTGAGTGGCATGACAGAATCTCTTGCTGCCCTGTTCTGTCCTATGAACAGGCCTTTTCACCAGGGGTGTCCACACTGCACACACTGCCGCCCTGTGAGTCACTTGGTAGTTCTCTGTGTTATCTGCTCCACTACCATGATATATAAGTACAGTGCTCAAGTAACTTTCATTTCATTTCACTCAGTAATGTTTTTCAAGGACAAACTTTCCTTGTGGCATGTTGTTCAACTTTATTGTCATTGTTGGTACTCTTTTAGTGTGTTTAATTCATAGATTCAACTTTATCCTGTGTATATACATATAAGGAAAAGCATAGTACACAAAGGACTCAATAATATCTATAGCTTTAGGTGCATAGAGGACCTTGAAATGTAACCTCCACTGAAAAGGGGTCACTCTGAATATAGTGCCTGAAAATCTGTTAAGAACAAGTTGAGAGATTCAGCAGCCAACTACCCAGCTTTAGAATTTACTTCCAGTCAAGATAACAAGCACTGAGGCTAGTTTTTATATTGTTTTGCATTATATTTTTTATAGTATAGGCTCTAAACTGGATTCCTCTTTCAGGTTTGCATTTTCTTAGAATCCAAAGGTTTTTATTTTTCATAATGAGAGCAACTTGGATACTTTAAATAATTTAGAAGACTGTCTAAAGATAGCACTTAATTTCAATGATTAATCTATAGAGCAGCTTGCATGTTTTTTTTTTTTTTTTTTCATGGGGTCCTGACTTAACTAGCAGCTTCAACTCTGTGGAAACAGTGGGAGTCACTGGGAAACAGTGTGCTGCCCAAACAGAGAAGGTGCTGGAGCCAGCCTTCTTCTGTGTGAAAACCTCCCCCTGCAACTCTGGATTCAGTTAATCTGTGTGAATGTCTGATACCACCAAATGGACTCTGAAATCAGCAGTTTTGGTGTCAGTTAATGATACAGTTAAACAAACTATGGCTGTGTCATTCTATGGTTGTGGGAGCCTGGCTGCCTGGGCTCATGTCCCTGAGAGGTGATCTGACCAAATTTCCTTTCATTTAGCACAGATGATCTTTAAATGCATCATGACAGTCTTTGCCTGTGTGCTGTGTATAAAGGAAGGAACATGGTGGCTTGGTAGAGGGCAAAACAGGAGATCAGCCACAGAGGCTGGGACTCTGAGGGTAGTAGTGAAGATGGCCTAAGGCATCCGAGGGTTGTATCCCAGGACCCCTCCTTCCACTTACCCTTATCTTCAGGCGGCAAGCTCCTTTCTCAGCCTGACTCCCCAAACTCTGCTGTTAGCGGGAACACACTGGCAGACTGTCCAGCACCAAGGCTTTGCTATTGGTGGGGGAGCAGGTACTGTGGTGGTGGAAAAAATCCTGATATGCTCTGAACTCTTATCACATTGAGGAGAAAAGATAATGGTGTCTTAACTTGAGCTACCCAGAAAGCAGAGCCCTGGCTCTGTGCACCATTTTATTCTGAACAGAAGTGAGGAACAAGGGGTGTGACCTGTGAGCCAAGGGGGCTGAGATTTGAAGATGCTTTGTGTGTTTTATCCATAAAAGGCGACTTAATGCTCAGCTCCAACAGGCTATCTTCTTAAGACAGAAATCTGAGTCAGCGCAGTGTCAGGGAAGTCCTTTCAGGGCCAGGAAAGGAGGCAGTGAGCCTCCTGTTCCTATCTGCAGCTGGCCAGGCTCCCACTCCGTGGAGTAACATTGAGGGTTTCTCTTTCTGTAGGACATTGAGAAACACAGCTCCCCTGAAAGGGAAGGGCATGCAATAGCTGGTGCTTGGTGTGTGCTTGTGTGTGATACACCTAAGAGAATGAGTTCCCTTTTGTACTTACCCTGTGTTCCTTTTGCCCTACGATGTGTTACCCTTTCTCTGCCTTCTTTTAAGCCTAGGTTCCTTTTGCTTGTGGTTGGAGCACTCCTGCCACCTGTGGACCTGGACCTTTCCAGGAGAAGTGGTTCTATTATCAAGTAGTTCCTTTTAGAAATGGCAGGACAATGAAACATACTCCAGGTCCTTCTTGCCTTGAAGAAAGAATTGATCAAGCTGAACCCAAAGTGAAGAAGTAAGGAGAAACTGGCCCTGCGAGTTCCTCAGAGTGTCTGTATCTTTATATATGGGTAAATGTGCAGTGGGAACCTGCATGAAGTTCTCCTACAAGGGCCTGGGAGACCATGCCGTGTAGACCCTGAGATCTGTCCATGCCTCTCCTCCCAGCCAGTCTACACCACATGCTATCACCTATCTCAATTTTTCTAGTGACTCATTTTTCCTGTTGTGTTATTCATCTCCTGATTACTGATGGCTATAAATTGTCCATGTGTTTTTGGCACAAAGCACTTCAGTTGCCCCTGTGATAACTGGTTTTTGTACTCCATGCCTTGTTTCTCTGGCTTAAGGGTCTGTACCCATATTTAATGTTTTGAAGAATAAAAGTTCTTAATTTATCATCAAATTATCAATTTTTCTTTCATGGTTTGTGCCTTTTGTGTCTAGCTTAAGAATCTTTTTGTACCCTGAAGTCATAAAAATATTCTTCCATATTAGCATATGAAAGCCTTTCCCCTTCAGATCTAATTGATTTTATCCCAGTAAAGGGTTTGTCTGTATGTGTGGGCCTCACTGGCTCTCTCTCTGCATCTGTAAGAAGCAAAAACATGATCAGATTTGCATTTTGAATGTTCACTGTTGGTGTTATCTGGAGAGCGAGGGGCAGGCTCACTGGGATGGCCTTCACCCTGCTATTATTTTTTAGCTTCTTTGCTTCTCTCTGTTCAGTGTCTATTTTCTCCTCACCTTTGCTGAGGGCATCTTTGTTTTCTCTTCTTGAAGATTTTTAACTCTGTACAAAGAGCCAGAAAAGTTATCCCAAGACACTGTGATTGATCCAGTTGTTTATGGTCCCTGTTTGGGTAGGAGAGAGCTACACGCCTTTCACAAACAGTGGATTGATAAGTTGTACATACTGGCTGGCTTGGTGGCCCTTTCATGAGGGAGTGGTGTGACCAGGCTAGCTGGTGTTTATTGCAAGCCTCCATGTAATGGGCAAATGATGAGGGCCGCTTTCTCTGTAGGGTCTTCTAGAAATAGTTCAGAAGGAGTTAAGAAGCATATGCATGGTGTGTTCTTGGAGATCAGAAAGGATCAGAAAAAGACATTTAAGAAACTAGATTTTCTATTTTATCCCCTCTTTCTTTTATAATTTCTAAATTATTAACTTGCTTTCTAAAATATATAATAGAAATTTTTATGATTAAAATGCATGTTTTAGCAAATATAATTTTGAAATTGGTCTTCATTACAGAATTTTATTATTAATAGTACACAAGTCAGAGCTTTGTTCTGAGATATTTTTCTCATGCATAAACCATAAATTTGAACTGACAGTCCTATTAATGATGGAATGCAGTTCTGTATGTTTATGGTAAAAGAACAAAACTGATATTTTTGAACTTGATTATATACAAAGAAGATTGAAAAGAGTAGCTGTGGAGAATGAAAACATCCCTGATTTCATGTTTGGTAAAACACGTCATAGTGAAGTCTCTGAAAAGCTCCCCGTGAAATACGAGGGGAAGGTGTGGAGTGGAAGGGGCTTCATTTAAACACAAGACTCATGTATTAATATTTTCATTGATTTATTTTCAAGCCAATATGTTCTGACATAAATATGGTGATCTATAATGTATCGACCATAAAAGTCAACATTATTTTTAAAGCTGACTCAGGGAAATAAAAACCCCATTGTTAGTGCTGATGTATATGGTGTGCTACCCTGTTGAAAAGTTAACCTCGCTTGTCTTGCTTCTTACTGAGCTAAATAAGAAGGATGCAGTTTTATGGCCTCTGATCTTTTGTGCGTGCTTGGCTCTATGGCTGGTGTCCATTTTACAATGGTGCTGCCTGACAGTGTGAAGTACAGAGTGTACATATTCAAGAAAGGCTTGGCTAAGAATGACAGCCATTCAGCAAAAGTCTTTGCCTTTTTGCGGTTGAAAACTTCTGCTGTACAGATGCCACGGTGCCCATCACTTGGCTCTTTGGTTAGTAGTGAGAGCCACGGGGAGAACAGAAGTGAAGTGTGGCCCCAGAGCAGAGGACCTGGGGCGACTGTCAACTGTGTGTGACCACAGAGAAGCGATGCAGACTGGATAGCCCGGGTCTAGGGCTGCCCATCTCCACTCACACATGCTGACCACAACAGCAGTGTGGCCTTCAGTGAAATGATTACTATGAAATGAAAATCGAGCCAAAGAGAATGTAATTTAGCAACAAAGGAGGGAATGTTAATGAAACCTGAGAGACTTAGATAGAGTCTGCTACTGTGTTTCATGAGTACTGTGTTTCGAAAGAGCAAAACTACTGACAATTTTAGAGTAAAAAGTGCTCCTGGGCACCAGACAAGTACAGTCACTTGACAAAGTTCTGTTAAACTCCAAGAAGTTAAGTGGGCGATTTGTCCACAGTTACATACCTGGTTGGCAGTTGAGCTGTATCTGGAATCCAGATCTCTGGTTCTCTGTTTAGACCTCTTGTTCTCTCTTCAGGGCTCATTCTATTCCATATGACCAGTTGGATGCCATCCTCATAATACTGCATGTAGGATTCCATTGGGCTACCTGGATCTGAATTTCTACTCACACATGTACTCTAATGGACCTTGTCAAGACTCCCAGTGGCCTCCATGATGGTATATTCTATGGGAGCTTTGCTGACTCAGTGTAAGGCTCTACTCAGCATATGCCACAGTTGTACACTCTTTGAAGCAGTCTCTTCTCTTGTATTCTCCACTGGTTAAGGAAATCCATGTTAGTGGTTAAAAGCCAAAGCCCAAAGCAACCGCCCCACAAACAAAAGGTAATTTATTGACTTTCCCACTAAGAGTCCTGGTGAGGCTGGCTTGATGTGTGGTCTGAGGTAGGAGTTCAGATGCTGCTGATAGGGCTGGTTTAGCTTGCTGTGTATCTTGGTCCGTTTGACCTGAGTTGGCTCTATTCTCACACACACTTTGCTTTCTCCTCAAAGTAATGAGATGGCTGCCACAGATCTCACTCTTACACTGACTAGTATGGAAATCCAGCAAGAAAAATTGTAGTCCTGACAGAAAGTCTTGATATTAGCACCTAGGCTCTTGTTTTCTTGTCTTGAGCTTTGTGTCCATTTCCAAAATAATCACTTTGGCCAGAGTGATTAAGTGCATTGATTGAAAAAAGGTCTTGACTAAGGGGCAATTGGCTCTATCCAAATCCTACACGTGTAGGGAAAGAGAAAGAGAAGGGACAGTTCTCCTAAAACATATTTGGGGTTCTGTTAAGAAAGAAACTGAATGATGGCATAAAAATAATGAATATTCATAACAACTTCACTGACATCACGCTTTCTTGCTCTTGATCCTACTTTACTCCTCTTCATTTTACTCATGGTCTTATCCTTCTGAATTTGGCTTCTCACACTGTATTTTCTTAGGATCCAGTTAAGGCTTCTTCCTTTCACATCTGTACTTGTAGTCAAGGTGATTTCATCCATTACATTGTAAAAGGAGATTATCATAGCCCACAGCACTTTAAATCAGACTTGGCTAACAACATAGTTAAAATTGTAGTCTTTGAAATTTAAAGAGAAATAATACCTAATGTAAAATCTTGAGAAGAAGGGAAACTATTTATTCAAGCATATTTGAAGATGCAAAGTGCTAAGATGGTCTTTATCCTTTGGTCTAAAGTTGAAGAATCTTTACAAATAGTTTCTATAAAGACACAAAGAATAAAGTGTATTAAGCAGGAAGGTTAAAAGTCCTGTTAAGGTTAGATCTCCATATACTTGCTCATCTCATTGCAAAATTGAATTTCTGGCTGGCTTATTTGCTGGGCAGGTAAAGAAATATCCTGAGATATTTTCCTTCTTTACTATAGAGGTTTATTGTAACCATTTATGGGATATATTCTTTACCCATGAGGCTATTGTTACTGCAAAGTTTGTTTTATATACTTATTGTTGCGGGAGTACATTAGTTGGCTTATGTATTGTAAGAAATTGTATATACTAGGATATGACTGGAGTAGGAGATGGGATTTATGTCCTAAGCTGTCATGTGTCCACAAGCACTAATTTTATTCCATAGTTTCTTTTTTATAGAAAGTCACTTTTCTATAGAAAGTGACAAGCCATTACGACTCTTTGCCTTAACTTTCTTACTGTAGCTTTATTTTAGAAAAACAAATGTGTGATTTTAGAAAAATAATTTCCTAACAGTATATCTGTTCTTCATACCATCCTGTAATTGAAATGCTTAACTGTCCTCTGAGATTTATACTCTTGTAAAACAACTATCTGCTCAGTGTCACCTGTATGTTTTAGAGATTTTGCCAACCTAATATGGCCAACGGTGAACGTCTTATTTCTTTCCCCAGAGTTGAACCCCAGCATTCTTCATTTCAGTTCAGTAAATGCTATGCTTCTATGTCCGATTGTTAAAACCTTAGAAATTACTCCCTGCTCTTCTCCTTTTCCTTTTCCCCAGTGCATCACTAAGTCTTGCCGAGTAAATACCCATCAAACCATCCCCTACTGCTCACTCACTGGGAGTGCTCTGGTCTTTGCCACGACGGCATCTCTTGCATGGCCTACTTCAGTTCCGTCCCTCATGCTCCCTGCTCCTCCTCCACTCCACACACAGCCACGCAGTTGATCTGAATGAACATAAATCAGACCATGTGCCTTCTGAAGAGTTCTCACCACTTTCATACTGGCCTTCAGAATAAAACCCAATGTCTTCTTGTAAACTCTCATGTCTGTGGTGTCCTTGTTCCACACTCCACCTTCACCTCTTGTGCTCTACTTCTCAATTGTTAGGCTACAATTCACTATGCCAGGTGTGCAGTGGGTGGTAGGCAGGAGGGTACACACATGTGCACACATGCACTCACATCCTGATCATTACAGTCAGAGACCAGAAACATCTTTTTTTCTTCAAGAACTGGGGATTGAACTCAGGTCCTTGAGTTTTCCAGGTAAGCACTTATTCTACTGAGCTATCTCCCCAATACCCAGAGACCAGAAAGGTTTGGAAGAAAAGGTGAACACAAAAGATGGAAGCAGATGCCACGTATTTCCTCTTATCATTAGTTCCCTAGTGAGAACTAAAAAAATATTTTTATGGTGTTACACAAGTCTTTCACACATAGGACTTACATCAAGACATCATGTTAGGGCTGGTCAGATAGTTCAGCAGAGTAAAATACTTGCTTAGGTAGATGCAGGGACTGGGGTTCAATCCCTGGTGTGCTGCACTGGCCCGCCCCTGGGGGAGCACTGAGAAGGCAACAGACTGGGTGTGGTGGTGCGCATCTGTGATCCCAGTGCTTGGGAAGCTGAAAACAGGAGAACCACTATGAGTCTGATAGTGTAGTGAGACCCTATACTAAATATATAAAAAAAAAAAGACAAAAATTCCCCCGAAACCCTTCAAGTTATTTGGTGTGCCTAGACATGCATGGTGTGAACATAATTCAGAATAAGCAAAGCCTCATCCTTATGGGAGGGGAGTCAGTTTGCCTGAAAAATATGTCTGTCGCTTGTTTTCCAATATTCTAAACCACCATGTCCCTGCAGTCTTGCTTTTCTGGCTGTGATTCAGTTCATGATATTTTGATGCTGGATTTAGTCCTACAACCCAAATCAGAAGTCCATTTCCTTGAAAGCTAGTCCAGTCCCTGAATATGTCATGCTTATTTATTTATTTATTTATGGAACTGGGACTGGACTCAGGCCCTTGTGCTTCCCAGGCAAGTGCTTATTCTACTGAGCTGTCTCCCTAGCTTCATGCCATGCTCTTTCATGCCTCAAAGTCTTTGCAATTCCTATCCCCATGGCTTCAAATATGTTCTCCTAGGTCTTGCTCTGCATGACTGAATTCATCTTGTGTTTCAGATCTAAAATGTCATGTTCTAAGAAGCATTTTCACTATCTCAGAAATAATTTGTCCTGTAATTTCTGAATATTTTTGTATTCCATGTTTTCCACAAAATCTGTGCTTACTTATATTTTTCTTGATTTTTGTTTCTCTTTTCCATTAAAATGTAAGTTAATTGAAATCAGGGGCCTTGCTGTCTTTAAGGCTTTGGGACTAGCATACTGCTCAATGTAAGCACTCAACAGGTATTAGTCAAATGAAAGACTGTCCTAGGTCTAGGCAGGAGGGAGACAATTGGCTTGTTCTATTGAGATCAGGGCACCTCTCCCATCTGAGCAGCATGGACTTTATTGTTAGGTTCCTACAGATGATGACTGGCTGGGCCCTGAGTCAATGGCTATTGGTGATTATCTATGGGTTCAAAGAAAAGTGGCTGGAATCATTGTGTCCAGTATCTTGGTTTTGGGGGTGCTAGGTGTCTCTTGTTCTTACTCTTCAAACGTCTATTCCAGATGGCAGGTGCATCCATAGCAGTCAATGTTCAGAGAGAACATTTCCATTGTATGCTTGGAAAGTCAGATTCCTTTGGTATGAGATGCGTGTTTATGGGGGTGACACGCTTGATAGTGCTCCCACAAAAAACCTCTTACTCTGCTCTCAGAGAGAAAGTTTCATGTAGCATGGGAGGAAATACACCAAAGAAGAGTCAATGCTGGCTTATTTTTATCTTTAAAAATAATGTGGTGTTGGGATCAGGGAGATAGCTCAGTGGCATAGATGCCTGCCTGGCAAGCACAAGGTCCCAAATTCGATCCCTGGTACCACTAACAACAACAACAACAGCAACAACAACAAATGTGTTGTGGTTGATCTGTGTATTCACATTTATGTGACTTCTTTGTGATGACTGACCAGCTTAGCTGTTATCTGTATCATTCAGATTTTACTGGGTTATGGTGCAATAATAAAGACATCTACAAATTTTAATGTTCACAACAATGAAGGTTTCTGTCTCACTCACAGTGTGTCCATTGAGTACACTTCAGCTCTTTTCCCTGTCTTCTTCATGCTGGAATCCAGAGAGAAGCACCAGTTCCTATCTAGGACATTCTTATAGTAGAAGGGAAAGAGAAGAAACATGCAATGGCAGATTTCGCTTCTACTTACATGTCACTGGCCAAAGCAGAAATAAAATAGGTCGCTTGCCATGGCCAAGTCTGACATCAACAAGACTTATAATCCTCTCCCAAGGAGGCAGCTCTCATGATTGAGAATGTTAATACAATTTTCCTAAAGACTTGAAGTACTTTTTCTGAAAAATTTTGGCAACTTCTAATACATAAAAATTAACTGAAAACATTAACAAACACACACATAAGATATTTTTTCAGTGGTGGACATGGAACTCTGGGTTTCTACATTCTAAGAACGCTGCTGTATTACTGAGCCAGTATGTGTGCAGCCTTTGAATATTTCTAATTGCCACATAAGGCAGCACAAAGAGCATTAAATGAAGACTTAGGAGACTTTGTATGTCAACAGTTACTGTGTGGCCTTTGACATAGCATTTATCATCCCTGGCCCTCTTTTCTGTAAAACAAATGGTTTACATTAAAAGATCTCCCAAGTTTCTCATAAATGAAAGATTTGTCTGTTTCTCTGATCCCAACTACATAACAGTAGTTATGTAGTAACAGTAGTGACAACACTGAGGGCTCACTTTGCGGGACCTCTGGAATGTTGCTCTGCGCTTGGTAGACAGGTGGTGAGATCCATAAGCTTTGTCCTTAGCTGACATTGGAAGGGATGGATCCTGTCCTTAATGTCTTCCCAGTGAAGCCCTGCCACTTACTCGTGTGGGATTACATTACCCATCTTCAGTTTAGAAGGGTTTTTCATTTACTGTTCACTTAGCTAAAGGGTAAGTTTTGATAAGGTGGCTGTTCCAGTATTTCTGATGAGTAATGATGAAAAAGCATCAGTATGATGTGAATGAAGCCCTGATTCCAGCCCGGCCTAAATGGTTGGTTTTTGGAAATAAAATGTTTAAAGGCACAGACTTTGAAGATGCCACTTGTGTGCTGCTGATTCTGTGTAGCTCTTGATTTTGGATTAGCCTCAGGGGTTTGTGAAACTTGTTCAGTGAAATGCTAACCTCAGCTTGTCAAGATTTTTTCTCAGTATATTTAGTCTCATATTCTCTTACTACTTAGTTATACTTGACATATAGCTTAAATTAGAAACTGCTTTTTAACAAAATTTTCAACAGAACAGACCTGCAGAAGTTTAGCCACTGAATTAGAATCTTGGTCAAGTTCTGGCTGACTTCTATGTAGCCATTCTTAAATGATTTCATATGTTCTTGAATACATGTACTGGAAATCGTTGCTTCAAACTATTGTGTCCTGAACAACTTATTATTAGTAGTATTACTACTACTATAACTACTATTGCTACTACTACAAGCATTTGGAATAGTAACTCAACTGAATAAACTACTTTCTTCGACGATGCTAAAATATTTTATATAACTCTTAGAGATACTCTTACTCATGTCATCAGGAGACAAATAAATATAAAGACATTCACTGCGGTATTGTTTGTGACCCAAACAGCTTAAGTCAGTGTTCATCAAAAGGTGAGTTGATGACATGTGCTACAATCACATAGTAGTCAAGCAGTGGTTCAAATGAGTAAATTAGAGCTGCTTACACCAGTACGACTGCATAGAAAAATGTGAGATGAAAAAAGCAACTTGCAAAATTATATATACAATATAAAGTAACTTTAATTAAGAATATAAAACCTTATAGTGGGGGCCGGAGAGATAGCTCAGTGGAATAAGTGCTTACGTGGCAAGTGCTAGGTCCTGAGTTTGATCCCTGGTACCACACACACACAATATATATATATATATATATATATATATATATATATATATATATCCACACATTATACATAGATACATACATTTTTAATCAAAGTAAAAATAAAGTGCATGAGGAATATTCGTAAGAATTCTGGAATAATACGTATCTCTAGAGAATGAGGAAAAGAGTACACAAGGAGATCAGTTTGTGCCTGTATTATTTTTAACATGAAAAAAGAAAAAAGAAAGAAAAAGCAGATATGGTAAAGTATTAATCTCGAGTAAATTTTGCTGGTGTACCCTAGGGTGTTACTGTTTGTTTATGCTTTTTGGCACCTGGGAAATATTTAATAATAATATAGTTTGTTTCTCTTCTCCATTATCCTACTTTTCTTCATAACCTCAGAGACAGGTAGTGACATTGCATGTGAGAAATCTATATAGGACTGAGTTTATTTTGTGTAGTTTTGAGAAAGTGACCTCTTCTTTCTTTTTAATTTAAAAACATGGCTCAGTGGTCTAAAGCGCCTGCTTGGGAAAGTTTGGGTGGCTTCAGGGACCGTGGTTCGATCCCCCGGCACCACATGCTGCGCCAGCCCTGCCCTTGGGGCGGACTGAGCCAGCCATAAAAATAAGTGAATAAACAAACAGAGGCTCTGAAACAAGAAAAAAATAAATAAAATTAAAAAAAAAATAAAAACATCACCTCAAACTCTAATTTGAAATAGGTTTGGAAAAAAAGCTGAGTTCTCATGGCCTTTTCTTTTATGAGGATTTGTTTCACTCTTCCTGAGTACCCTACCTTGCTCTTACCACTACTTTTTTAAAAACATGTTATTTATTGAACTTTTTTTTTGGCTTGCTCAGGATGCTTTAAGCGTGCCCTCAAGTCCCTGCTCTTGCCACTCCTATGCTTAAAACTCTCTGACGGCCTCCTTCTGTCCGCCCTACCCCAACTCCAGCTTCTGTCATGGTTCCAGGCCTGTAGCAGCCAGGCCCGGTTCCCCCCTCCCTACTGGCTCCTCCAGTCTCTTCCTCTCTTCTTGCACGAGTCTTCTCAGGTCAGTGTTCTCTGCCAGCTGTGCTCCCCCCACCCCCAAGTTCCTGGCTCCTCCAAGGATATGTTCCCTGACTCCTTCACTGGGATCATCCCCTGCTAGGCCCTTCTCAGAACATGTTCTGCAAACACTTCTTCACCCTCATCAACCTGGAATTGTAGTTGTGGCAGTTAAGTGGAATCAAGTCACATTTTGTATCCGCTTAGGCCTCTTTATGAATGGTGACAGCTATTTCTTCTCTAGTTTTGCTAGACATAAAATAATGTCGGGCATAAAGATAATCATCAGATTAACTGATTCTTCCCATATTTTTGTACATATTTGAATGAAATACTATTTTGTATTAGTAAGTGCCTAATTCATATTAAAGGAAATATTGCCCAAGAAATTAAATACTATTAGCTATTTCAAAGTCAGTTACCTGTAAAGTAAATTGTCTGTCCCCAAGTAAAAGAGTCTATGTTACTAATTAGAATTCCTGTTGAGTTAACTATCAATGCTATCAGTCACTACACATAAGAATGGAAAGCAGTGACACTGGGATAAAGTAGAATGCCTCAGCCTTGCTTTAAGCCAAAGAGCTAAAATGAAGGGTAATTTTAGACTAGTTTCATTGTGTCAGGAAATTCCTTGGAATGGATTCATGGGGCGGTGTTAGGATCAGAACCCACTCAGCTTAATCGTGCAAGTGAAAATTTATGTGGCATCTCTCTTGGTTTTCTGTGAAAGGCTGAATGTCTGCAAATCTTAATTGGGTATATCTAATAACATGTTAATAACTCAGTAATGGCCAGCGTCAGACTGCAGGCCTTGAACAAAAGGGCCTTCATAAATTATACATGGATGACAAATAGGTGATACATTTTTCAAATCACATAAGCTCTTCAGAGTCAAATCTACTCTGTGGAGATAGTTAAAGAAAATCAATATGTGTTGACTGATAGATATTTGACTTGAAAATACATTCTCCATACTGCCTTAGACAGTGTGGCGCCTGAGCTTCAAGACCAAAGACAGAGAAAGCCTGTCAGGTGCAGCACCCCTGACTCCAGATGGAAGGCGTCACCTGGGCCCTGGCCCTGACCCTGGCTCCCCTCATGCAGGGCAGCGGAGCTGATCTCCCCTCTGCACCCTTCCCCAAGTCAGGCATGTGACTGTTTCTGCCCCCTGGAGTGCAGGCAGATGAATCCATCAGTGTGGGTGAACTGCTAGGAAGATGAGAAGTACTGTGCCCATTCTAAGCAATAATATTGATTGAATTTTTCTTTGTGGCTCATATAAAATTCTCCACATATCAGCTAATGGCTCAGCACTGCACAAACAATCAAGAATTGCTGGCAAGAGAAAAGTGGCCTGAACTTTCCCTTAGGAAAATGGATGACTGTAAAATGTCTTTAGTTTCTCTGAAAAAAAAAGAAAAGGAAAACATTATTACATGATTTAAACTGATCATATTGTTATTGTATTTTTAATTGGCTTATTGGGATATTTTCTTTTTATTTATTTTGGTGGTTTTTCTGTAACTGAATTAGACTTGAGCTCAGTAAATCTTTTATGTTAAGAAAGGCCTGTGTTGTGACAGTTTTGTTTATTAATTTTGAGTAATTTTGTCTATTAACAATAAGAGGAGGCACATGCATACACATATCTATGTGTATTTGTGTATGTTAGTGATATATGTATATAGTATATGTATTTATATATAATGCTAATGTGCATTATCTGTAATGTAGAATTCTGTATATTAAATAAGAAATATATAAATACCAATGTGTATAAATCATTTCAAAATGCCTGTTTGTGTATATAATTACTATTCTACACAGATAATACAACATGATAAGTAACTGCTTGTATTAGTTCCTCATCACTGGCACACATATCCTGACACCCACATTTAAAGAGGAGAGGTAGATTTTGGTTGATGGTTTCTGAAGCTTTGACTCATGAATGGTTGACTGGCCCAAAGGCAGGAATGGCGGTGTGCAAGGGCACGGTGGGGAGAGCTGTGTGACTGATGGCACTGGTTCCCCTGTGATTCAACTACCTTCTGAATGCTCTTTTTTTTTTTTTTTTTTTTTTAAATTTATGTATTTGTTTTAGGGTCTCACTGTGCAGCTGAGACTCCTAGTGATCCTCCTGCTTTCTGCCTCCACAGCGCTGGAATAACAGGCATGAGCCACCACACCTGGGCTCAGTCACTGGTTCAGAATGCCCTGGGGGTGGGGCCAGCACCGCATGTGGGACCAGGATTGAACCCTGGTCCCTGCACTCACCAAAGCAAATGCTTAGTCCACTGAGCTATCTTACTGGCTCAGAAAGCTACATCTGTGAACACCTGAAATTTTGGATTTAAACCATAACACAATCATGAATAGAGGTATTTTATTGTACTTGAAAAGATCTTAGGAACTGCTTTCCTGAAAGTTGTTCCCAACATGAATTTTATAAGCATGTAAGGAATCTAGACCTTTATCCGTCTAGGAATAGACACTTTAAAGTACTTTACCGTACTTAAAAACATCAGAATTGGCATCATAAAATTGGTCATGTACCTTATTGTTAATCAGACATGGTGCTGGATCACTTTTGCATTTCCCCAAATTGTAAATACACTTTTAAGAGCTGGAAATTTTACCACTATGGACTTAGATGTGTAGTAGGCCAGTGTACTGAAGGTAAGGGTTCTATCTTGGATATGTAAGGTTTGTAAAAACTGACTGACCAGCTAACGAACAAACCACCCAACCCAACAATCTGTTTCTAGAAGTATTATGAGAATGGCTTAAAAAATGCTTATAGTCTCATGATGAATAATGAGATTATCTTCCTGCATGTCTAGTTAATCTTTAAATGAACTCCATGAACACTAACACAGCTGATTAAATTGCATAAACACCAGGGACATTTAGCTGTTACCTTTCCCATCTGGGGTCACTAACCAGCTCAAATTTTAGCCTCTTTTCTGAAACTTCCCATGGGCTCAAAACCCTCTTGCACTGGCACTGCAATAGGAACAGTGGCTTAACACCTGACACCTGAAATCTCTCTCACAGCAGTATCCAGGATCTGGTACCTAATAGTGCTCAGGAAATACTTGCTGAACTGAACTGAATTAAATCTAGGGACTTGGGGATTAAGTGCAGAGATATGGTGAGTTTCTTGTGTAGCTGTGGCTCAAGAGAAGTACAGCCCTAGAAGGGTGTGGCCCCCAGCTTCCTTCTGCTTTGCTTTCTAGCTGCTGCTTCACCATCTTGTCACCTTCCCATCCTTAGGCTGCCATTCCCAGTGCTCCTGCTAAGAAAGAGGGCCACAGCAAAACAGATCCAGGCTTTCTTTTATCCGCTTGTCTCTTGACTCCTTTGCTGATTTTTTTTTTAAACTGTAACCTATTTTTATGGGAGAGCCTAGGAGTGGAGACAAACAAGGCAGTCATAGCTGTGTTTGTAAGGTTCCCCTCCTTTGCAAGGCATTCCAAGACCATCTCCAGGGCAGTGTTGAGCCACTGCTGAGTTCTCCATGCTCCTGCCTCAGGCAGTTGCTCTGCCGATATAGCCTGTGCGTGGAGCTGGCATGGCTCACGTGTCCTTGTCTACTTTCCTCAGGTGCTTTGCTTGCACTTTGCAGTCTCGGCCTGTCCTGCTGCTGCACGTGGGCTGGTAGCACCATCATCCAGACACCCAGGCAGCTGACTGTGGGTGGCATAAGCAGGTGTTATTCTGGTGTTCAATTAGACTTGTCTTTGGGAGTCTGGACACATTTAAAAAAGTCCTGATGAATAATGAGGTCTTGACACGAAAGGGCTAACACAGATTTCACTCTAGATGGTGGTCTCTGGATAAAGGAACTGATACTGTCAAGTTTGGGAATTTTACAAAATGAGGGCTGGTTTTGATGAAATCTTAGTCTCTGTCCTATGTCTTCCTTTCTCCTTCCCTCCCCTCTTCTCCCCCTCTCTGCTATCCCTTTTCTTCCTCTTGTTCTCTTCTTCTTCCTTCTTCCTCCTCTCCTCCTTTTCCTCCTCCTCCTCCCCCTACCCCAACCAGGGACTTCACAATGAGCTACATCCCTAACACCCCACTTTTTAAAGTTTTATTATGAGATAGTCATGCTAAATCACCCAGAATCCCAGTCTTCCTCGCTCTGCTTCCCATCATGCTTGTCCCTACCTTATTTCTTGGCCTTACCTTTGTAGACAAGAGGAAACACTCACTCAGCTTTCTCCCATTTGTGTCAAGGCATGCCACAGCAGTGTTATGGTTTATGTCTTGTTGACCCCCCAAAGCCTCACGCAATCATGGGCGGGGACTTCTAGAGTTTGAGACTTGAATGATGATCCACTGGAATTACGTGTTTTACTGCTGTTGGGATTGTGGTCTGAGTAGTGCTGAGACTGAGTAGTGCTGAGACTATGGGTGTGGCCTGAGGCTGATAGGCTAAGGCAGAGAGCTTGATGTAATTTAAAGAGAGACAGAGAGACAGACTAAGCTGTTGCTCTCTGCTGCCCTGGTTGGTCGATTGTCTCTGTTGAGATTGTTGCTCTTCTGCTGCCATGAACTGGATACTCTCTGCCCCGTTCCACTCAACCTTGGTCCAGCCGAATATGGACTGAAATCTCCAGTAACTGACCTAATAAACCTTTCCTTCCTTCATTGTGAGTGTTGAGTATTTGTCCCAGCAAAGAGAGAAAAGTAACTAAGACAAGCAATGTACAGAGAGGCTGCAATTCATTTTAATTGTCTATTTCATTTGGGCACTTTTAGTCATGACTACTTTTTATTAAGGAATATTCTAGCTTATTTATAGGTTTTACTTGATAGTAGGTGGTTACAACATCTCTCAAGCCTTTACCATGTCACCTTAGCTGGTGCTATCTCCTTATATTCCCCAAAGAGCAAGTTCCCCGCCTGAATTTGCAGTACATAATGATTACATTCCTGCTCAGGAGCTGGTCCACACACACAACACCTTTTCATGTCTTTCTCTTACCTCCCGTTTCTCCGTTTTCCTCCCATCTTCTGGTCTGCTTCCCTTTTGCAAAAGGTTCATCTTGCCTTTTCCTAGTATTTATCATTTGTCTTCATTTTTACTATAATTTGGGCTTCCCATATAAAAGAAGCCATGCAATTTTTAAGCCTGTGTGTCTGATTCACATCATTTAACATGTCCTCAAGATGAATTTATTTTCCTACAAATGACTGCAGTCTATCTTTCTTTGTGTTAGACTAGCACTCTATTGTGTATAGATACCACATTTTCTTTAGCAATCTGTTGATGGACCTAAAGGTTGCTTCCAATTTAGCCACAATGAACTGTGTTGCTAAAATCATGGGTATGCATGTACCACTGTGATCTGATGTCTTTAATTTTTTCAGCAAGATGCCTAGTAGAGGAACAGCTAGATCACGTGGAATTTCTATTGTTAACTTTTTCTAGGAATCTCTCTATTGGTTTCCATAGTGACTGCCCACTAACAGTGTAATTTCCCTTACAGCCTCACCAGCATTTGTTGTTGCTTGATTTCTTGAGGATGGCCATTCTTTCTGGAGTAAAATGGAAGCTCAGAGAGTATTTTTTTTTTTTTTTGTATTTTTAGGGAAAGGTCTACAGCAGTGGTTCTCAAACTTTCTAATGCCGTGACCCCACAATATAGTTCCTCATGTTGCAGTGACCCCAAACCAAAAAATAATTTTGGTGGCTACTTCAAAACTGTGATTTTGCAACAGTTATGATTCGGAATGGTTTTAGGCAACCCCTGTGTTTTGGTCGTTCAACCTGCCAGGGTCGTAACACACACGTTGAGAACCTCTAGTCTACAGGGTGTTCAGGGTTTCACTGCTAGATCGGACTGTAGCGATCTGCCTGTTTACAGCCTCCCATGAGCTGGGATTATAGGCGTGCTACCACGCCCAGTTTCAATTGCTGTCTCAGCGCGCCCTCGGGCTTGGGGCCCGCATGGCAGGTCCGGCAATTCAATCCCCAGCCCCTGTATCTGCTTGCAGTCACTTTAATATGCCCGTGTTGTTTTTAATTTGGATTTGTCTAATGGCCAGAAATGCTGAATGTTTTTTCACTTATTTCTTCTCCATTTGTATTTCTTCTGAGAAATGTCTATTGGTTATTAATTTTAAATAACTCTAGAAAAATGACTGTAGAAAAGTTATTGTTTTATGGTGATTTTCTTTTTCTCCATCTGCCTCCTGGGGAGGTGCAATAGAGCTTGATAGACGGCAGCTGTAGGATCGCACGTGGCCCTTAGGCTGGTTTTGTTTGTTTGTGGAGGTCCTAATACATTGGGGGATTAGTTTTTGGTAAATGTGAAAAATTCCATAGCCCCAAATTCCCCAGTTCTAAGCAGTCAGCTCACCTGGCAGTGAGCCGAAGCTGGGGAGTGGCTTTGTGTCTTAACTTGGCATTTGCTGGACAGCTCACCACGGCCCACATTTCCCCAATTTTGTTTATCACTTGCTTTGGCCCAGAAGATGTTAAGAGTGTGAGCCCCTCGGGTTGGCTTCTTTCTCCAGTTCCCCCACTTTCCGGCGTTCCTTGGCGTCCCTGCTGGGCCGAGAGCTTCCTCCAGTGAGGCTTCTCGCCCATCCTCACTGCCCCATACGCTCAGCAGCTCCCTGACCTTCCTGGGTGTTGCGCTTTGTGTCTAGATGGCCCCCAAGGCTTCACGCTGTCATGGGAGAGGGACCTGTTCAGAGGTGGCCGAATCTAGAATGTGTGATGCTAGGATTGAGAGTCTATGATAAGTTCGCTGACTGGTTTGGCACCACCCTAAACCCAAGAGCCTGAGTAGAGTGTAAAAGGGACCGGAAGTCTTTGTGAAGGTTTGGCTGTTGATTTTACTGTCTTTCCCGCTATAAACTAGTCTCTTCTGCCAAGCAACCCAGCCCTGGAATCAGCCAATTAGGCACTAAAACCTCTACTGACTGTGAGCTAAGTTAACCTTTCTTGCTTTAACTTTGGGAATTGGGTATTTTGTTTCAGCAAAGACACTGGGGAAGAGCTCTCCCCTCGCTTCCTTGCAGAGTCTGAGGTGAAGCTGTCTGCTGACTTCTAGGTAAGTGGTGGAGCTCTACACTGGCAGGACCCCTGCTGCTGGATAGCGGCACTGCTTCTGAGTCTGGCCCTGCAGTCTTTTTCTTTCTCCTGTACCCTCTGGAGGTGAGCTTGACTGCAGTCTAAAATTAAAAGCAAAGCATGGTGGGGAGGGAGTTGTTTTTACTCTTAGAGAACTGTGGGCCTTCTACATAAGAAAAGCATAATAGTGGCAGAGTTGCTTTATAGTTTTTGTTTTGTATTTTTTAGGGAAGGGTCTACAGAGTGTTCAGGGTCTCACTACTAGATCAGACTTGTAGCCATTCGCCTGTTTACAGCCTCTCAAGAACTGGGATTGCAACCACGCGTTGACCACTCCCAGTCTCAAGTGCCCTCTCACCACACCCTGGGGCCTGTGCCTGCTTGCAGGTGCTTTAATCTGCTGACCTGTTTGGCTGGCTCTTATAGTTTGCTTTGAAGTAGCTGCCTGTAAATTATTCTTTTACCTTCCATCATGACCTGATGAAGTATATGTTGTAATTGCTGCCCTTCTGCAGATGAACCTTAAGGGAGGCACAGAACACTCACTCAGTAGCACTTGGTCTCTTAGCCCACCAGGGCTTCAAGGCACCTATGGCTTTTATTTGTGATTTAAGAGAATTCATCATTCTCTTACACCAGATGGGCACAATTTGAAGGCTGAATATTGCTCTTATATCTGTAAATGCTTATAGATGGAGCATAACACACAGAAAGAGCATCTTGGGGGCTGGGGATATAGCTCAGCCACATAGAACCTGCCTGCAAGAGTGAGGTCCTTAGTTCAATTCCCAGTACCAAAGAAAGAAAAGAAGAAGGAATATCTCAATTACAAGTTACTCTGTCACATGGTGGACAGTACTATTTATGCTGCTAAGTTTCTCAATTAAAACTTTCTTCAATATGAACTATAAGTATTAAAAATAAATACATTTCTATTAATAAAAAGAGGCTTTGGTGGTTTTAAATATTCAGAAACCTACAAAACACTATTTTAAAAAATATCTCCATACTATTGCATTCCTAAATTTTAAAATTAAAATTAAAATTCATATATATATAAATCTAATCATATTTAAATTATAATGAAGTATATGGGTTTGATATACTATATTTTAAATTTCTAACCAAATAAATATATAACTACTAGCTTTGTTTTAAACTTGTGCATTATCTAAAATTATATAGCACATTATCACACTTTGGGAATCTGCTTCTTTGCTTCAGAGAATATACAAATTGCAGCTCTTTATTTTAAAAAAGTAATCATTATTTTTATATATATCTATTTGGTACAATTTGATAATTTATGTATGCAATGTAGAGTATATATTGATTATATTGAAGTAGTTAGCATTTCTATCTTTGAAAACAGTAAAATAATTTATTACCATATAATAATTGTGCATAGTTATGGGATATAGAGTGATGCTTCAGTAAATGTGTATGATATATACTGAATTAAATCAGGATAATGAGCGAGTTTCAGTTTCTTTATCTGTTGTGACTTGCATCTAGACGTTCCTGCAAAGCTTCATGCAGTCACAGGTGGGGCTTTTCATGGGTGACTGGATCCAGGGTGTGGTGCTGGGATCAAAGATGTGATGCTGAGGTGGATTCGTGGTGCAGTGCTAGGATTCAGGGTGCCCCACTCTGGATGTGAGTACTTCTGGTCCTAATAGCAGTCTGGATAAAATATAAGAGATGCAAATAGGGATGCTGTGCTTGTCACTTTCTGCTGTGTTGCTTCACTGCTTTGTTGCCCTGTCCCCTGTGATGCCTTCTGCTGTGCCACCCTACAGTGGAGCAGCTAACTATGAACTGACACCTCTACAGACTGTGAGTTAATTAAATGTTTCCTTCCTTGACTTTGGGTGTTGGGTACTTCATCTCAATGACAAGAAAAAGGCATTATCACTTTATATTTGGACTTTTATAACTCCTCTTTTCTAGCTATTCATAAAATATGTAATAGAAGTCTTAGGTACTTTCTTATCACTAGACACAATGTCTGGCACCCACAAATAAAGGGAGAGATTAATTTAGCTCATGTTTTCTTGAGGCTTCAGTCCATAATGGGCTGGCTCTAAGGTTCAAAGGGCATAGTGGAAAGGGGTGGGGAGGGAAAGCTGGTGAGGTCGTGGCAGCTGGGATGTGGTGAAGTGAGGAGCCAGGGCAGGAGACATGGCTCTGTGAGCCACACCTGTGGATGACCCACTTCTTCCAACAAGACACCACCCCCTCAACAGTGCATTTAACTCTCAACTCTTCAGTGGAGGGATCTGCTGAGTATAGTATTTTCATGGTCCAATCACTTCTAAAACCCCACCTCTGAATACACGAGCCTTTTGGTGGACATTTTAGATTGAAGCCATAACCATAGGTTATTGTGAACTACGGTCGGTCCAACTGTGCTGCAGAATGTGAGACCTTGGCTCATTTTTATCTATTTCAGTACTTATACCTATGTTTGTTTGTCACTAGTGTGATTCCCTGGCTTTGTATTGTAGGTGTAAGCTGAATTATATAAGAACATGGAACAATAAATACATTGTTGAGTGTTGTCCACATATGTGCAGTTGTCAGTCTGTTGGGCCTTTCTAGACATTTTGTAGTCAAGAGCAGAGCTGATGTGTTGGTGAATGCATAGTGTACTGAGTACATGCGATGAAACAGGTCCTTCATGGGCCAGTCCCTGCTCACGATCTTTCCTCAAGGCTGAGTTGTATTCTTCAACTGGATTTGTGATGAAATAAAAATATCTCTCTGGTTGTGTTATGGTTTATGTCTAGTTGTCCCCCCAAAGCCTCATGAGTCAGGGGGCGGGCACTTCTAGAGTTTGAAACTTGATCCATGATCCCTGGGATTATGGGTTTTAGTACTGATGGGATTATGGGTCTCAGTACTTCTGGGATTATGGGTGTAGCCTAAGGTGGAGGCTGAGGCAGAGAGCCTAAATGCAAATAAAGAGAGACAGAGAGATAGACTAGAGCTGTTGCTCTCTGCTGCCCTGGTTGGTTGGTTGCCGCTGTCGAGATTGTTGCTGTTTGCACCGCCATGAACTGGCTGCTCTCCGCCCTGTTCCACTCAGCCTTGGGCCAGTCGAATATGGACTGAAACCTTCACAAACTGTGAGCTAAATAAACCTTTCCTTCTTTCATTTTGAGTGTCGGGTATTTGTCACAGCAACGAGTAAAAAGTAACTAAGATGGGTTGAAAACCTTTGTTTCCAAGAAGCACAGTAAAACTGTCATATGAGCATGGGTTTTCTCTAAGCCAGGATGCTGTCTTCTAGTTTCAGAGACAGTGAAAATATATTCTCTACACCTTAGATAATGAATTTAAATGAACTTTAAATTGTGGACCTAATTCATTTATTTTATTTATATGCTTAGACTTTGAGCCTTTTGAACTCAATAAAGCAAATTTATGCATATCATACTCCAATCATTAATTTGAACACAAGGTTTTGAGTCTCCTTTTGAAAAAATAGATTCCAACTACTGAAGAAAACAGAAACATTGTGTGTGTTTATTTAAATAAATTTGTACACTGAAAATAACACTTAACACCAACAGGACCTCTTGTCATTTATGAGGAAGACATTCACATTGCCTGGATCCCAGTTTCTTCCTGGGTGTTGTGTCTATAATGCAAGCTATGCCTATGATTCACATTGGAAGTGGGAGGCCAGACCACCTGGAAGTTTCTGATTTGAGGAAATAAGAGCTTAGGAGAGAGATGCTGTTGGACTAGTTGGAGAGAAGTGTCTGATGTTTTCCTATATCAGCTTGGTTCTTTGAAAACCAGTAGAACACATGAGTAACATTTTAAATACATTTGCTTAAGAGCTTCTATTGTTATTTAGTTATGTTTATTCATTTTAAAAGGCATAGAAGTTTTCTGAAGAATAATTTGTAATTAGAAGTGATTCTATTTTTTATTTATTTATTTATTTAAAAAATTTTTTTTTGTCCTTTTGAGACTGGGTCTCGCTATGCAGTTGAGGCTGGTCCTGCGCTCCCTTTTGTAGCCCAGGCTGGTCTTGAACTCGCACCAATCCTCCTGCCTCAGCCTCCCAAGTGGTGGGATTACAGGCGTGCGCCACCACGTCCGGCGATTCTATTTTTTAAATGTATGACTTTTATCTGGAATGGCTTTCAGAAGATATGTGCTCATATACATACCAGGGTGCAGACAGGACTTGGATTAATAGACCAGGAAGGGCTATTTTTATGGAGAGTTTAAGTGCATATTATTGTTATTCTAAGTTGTATTAATAATATCGTACACATGTCTAGCATGGGTGTTGCATTTTACTGTTTCCCAGCTTGCCACTGCATATATCATCTCATTTATTTCTCACAACAGCCCTGTGAGGGAGGTTGGGATACTGTTTAATTGAAGTCTTTGTTTGAGTTCAAGTTCTAATAATGCAAGGGAAGAAAAAGATGCTATAGAAATGCAAGCATTCTTTCTGATGTATTTTTATCCAGTCTCATAGCAGATGTTGAGGTTGAGGTTGAGTTAGGAAATGTCTGTTCCTGGTGAGATACCACAGCTCCTTATTTCCTCTACCAGGTTGAGGAAGAAAGAACAAGTGATATGAATCATTTCTTGGAGAGAAACATTTAAGATTAAGAGAGAACTGTGCCCCATGTCACAATTAGTAGCCGACTCTTGAATTCCTCTTTGAACACCGTTCCACATCCTTCCTGTACCATTTGTACTTGTGGCATTCCTACATATTGAGAGACTGCCAGAGGAAACAAACTGTTGTATTTTATTATTACAATAAATAGTGATTGACTCTGGACTTACACAGTATTTATGGAATATTTTGGAATTTCCTATTTTATCAGCAGAAACAGGAGAAAGCAAGGACAAGAAGCTGTGTAGTATGTTGATAGCTAAGCAAGAATAGTGCAAGCAGGACTGCAGGATCTTAAAATCTTGGCTGGAAAATAATTAAATAATTTATTATGATGATTATTTCTACAGGATACAACTTCAGGATTAAATGCTAATTTTATTTGACTTGCATAAAGGGAAATTATTACTGCAGTTACTTTTAAAGAGCTCCCTAGGTTTGCTGGGAGTACCTGAATTAAGAGTAAATTGAGCTCCATTACATATTAATGGGTCCAGGTGATTTATTGGCGGTATAGCTGGCAATTAGCCCTCCTGCACAGTGTCTTCTATTTGGCCATTCTCTTTTTCACTATGCACTGGGTATGCTCAAGGATGAGCACTTTAAGCAGTGGGGTGGTCTGCCCATCAATACAGCCTTGCATCATTTTAATGGAGAGTTATGATCTGTGTTGAAGGATATTTGGATGCACTTAATGTCTTTTGGATGAAAATCATTGGAGGCATAAATGAGACTACATACTGTCATTGAACTATTAAAAATCTTTACTCAGTCACAAGACAGCCATTACATTATATAAATCACTTTAGATATTTCCTTTATTTTTAAAAATTATACAATTGCTTTTAGCTTCCGTGGCACTTAGAGCAGGAATTGCTATGAGAAGACTGCAGCCCAGTGAGTTATGGCCAACAGTATTTATTTGCAAGAGTCACTTTGGGGTGCCTAATTTGTCCTCAAGAGAAATATTTTTTGCTCAGCCTGCAAAATGTTGTAATAAAAATTGGTGATTGATGTTGATTATAAGATTAAATGGCTAGGCCACAGTGCAAATATCATAAATCAACAGAGCCCAAAGTTGTGATTGGCCACTAGAGAAGGCTTTAAGTGTCAGTGCTTTTTTTTTTCTTAATGAGTCAATGTATTTCAAGCCTTTATAGTATTGACTCCTAAAGTTTATTGTAAGTATATTTAAAACATCATTCTACAGAATGTCGAATAAGTTGCTAATACAATTTGATTTTGCTTATCTAAGCATGCAGTTGTAGAAGAAAAGACATGAAAAGTCTCTTCTAGAAGGAAAAGCAATTTAAGAGTTGGTAAGCATGTGGGGATTACTAAACTCAAGTTAATTACCTGATATTTTAAGTGCAAAGTTTTTGTGTTTGAGTTTGATTGCTTGGTTCTCTCTCTCCCTCCTTCCCTCCCTCCCTCTCTCCCTCTCTCTCTCTCTCTCTCTCTCTCTCTCTCAACAACTCCTAGGGAAAGGGAAAGGGGCCCCTTCCCTATCATCTATAGTTTGGAGCCATCTTTCCTTGTCAAGGAGGCTAATCTCTGGTCCAACATAACAGTGGGTGTCCCTTTCTGGAATTTAATAAGATAGACACTGGAGAAGTTTGGAATATCTCAGACTGTTCTTATCATTTCTATTTTCTGGATATCTGAGTGACAATTATTTACCAAATTCTTTTACCTTTGTCAGCTCTAGGAGACCCATGATAGGATTCTAATTCCCCCTATCCCTTTTTTTTAATCAAGCCATGGTTTTTCTTCTTCACTTGAAATGAATTACTTCAATGTATAAATTGGACACATGTTAACTCACTGGGAGCAGGTTTTTGACTGGGACTGTGGATATTTTTAATTCATTTCTTTTGCCAAATACTTATTGGATATATACTATACATTAAATGCTTTTTAATCCTTGGGCAACCAAAGTGAATAAGACAGATATATGTGCATTTGCAAAATTTGCATTATAGGGAGCTATAGAGCTATACATAAAATAAAAAGATATCTAGATCTAGATCATCTATATAGTGATAAGAGTGGTAGTGATGAGAACTGTACATATACAAACTATCTTTCCTCTTCAAAGTTCTTTCTGTCAGGCAGTGGGAGAAGACATGGATTCAGGGAGTCTGAGGCTCTGTCCCTCTCCTGTATCTTTTCCCCACACAGTTCTGCATTGCTCTCAAAGGCTTGCAGCTGATGTCTGAGCCAGAGAGGACCTGCCCACCTAAGTGAGAGTAAGTGTCTGCCAAGAGCAGTACCCAAGAGATGAAGAAACTCAAGTTAGACACCAAAGTGCTAAGAGCTGAGCAAGGCTCCAGGTCCGGAGGTGAAGACCTTCTTTCTTTTGGAGCTCTGCCTAATTTCAGCAGGGTAGAGAAATTAAGTCAAGAAATCTAGGCTGGCACTTGGCTGGATAGTCTGAAGCAAGAATATAATCCGAGGCTGGCTGAGTAGTTTAGCAGATTAAAGTGCTTGCAAGCAGGTGCAGGGGCTAGGGGTTCAATCCCAGGGCCTGCTATGCCAGCCCCAAACCCGGGGCACACCGAGATGGCAATTGAGACCAGGCATGTTGGTGCATGCCTGTAATACCAGCCCTTGGAAGGCTGTAAACAAGCAGATCGCTATGAGAGTCTGATCTAGTAGTGAGACCTTGAACACCTTGTAGACTCTTCCCTAAAATACACACACACACACACACACACACACACACACGCACACACACACACACACACACACACACACAAGAATGTAATCTGACTTGTGGCAGGTCTGAGAGAGAGTAAAGGAAACACCAGTGTTTGTACAAGACAAAGCTGGAGAGCTGCTCTCAAAGCTGATGAGGGTTGGAGCCAGGGTAGACCTTGCCACAGTTAACTGAGGGGACTTCACAGATGGGGAAAACCTAGAGAAAGGATCAGACCCCATGAGAGGGATAGAAGCTGAAGAAAATCTAATGCTGACAATACTAGATTATTCTAAATCAATATCTATACATGCAGTCAAAGTGGTGCACTGAGAAGTGTTAGAAGTGATTATGCTTAGAGGTGTGTGCGGGGGGGTCATTTTGGTGGTGGGAGAAACAAAAACCAGCGCCGTGAAAGCCAAAGTTGTGGCAGAGGATAAGGCTGAGACAGGAAACTTTCTACTCTTCCTGGAAAGCCCTTAGGGTATGCTGGTCACTTACAGAATTTGGGCATATGCCAACAAGGAGGAATCTAAAACACTCATTTGCCACCTTCCGCTTGCCTGGAGTGAATAGAAAAGTTGTTGTTTTGATGACTTCCTATTCATAGAGAAGCAGGAGAGAGAAATCTGAACATTTGTGAAGTTCAGCTGAGTAATGTGTGTCACATTATTTTCTGAATCATAATTCACTCACTCTGAATGATTTTTTTAAACATTTACTTATTGATTGGATACAGGGTCTCATTACACAGTTCAGACTTGTAGTGATACTCCTGTCTCAGCCTCCCTAGCACTGAGATTACAAGTATGTGCCACCGGTTTCAGGTCTGGCATGACATGTGATACTGGAGACTGAACTCAGGTCTTTGCACTTGCCTGGCAGGCACTTAGACCGCTGAGCTGTTTCCCCAGCACCTTCCACACCTTTTTAAAATGTATTTTGCTCTAGGGTTTCACTGTGTGGCTCAGCCCACCCTGGGGATGGGGCTGGCACAGAATGTGGTACCAGGGATTGAACCAGGATCCTTGCACTTGCCTAAGTTTGCCTAAGCAGGCACTGTAGTCTGATGAGCTATCTTGCTGGCCCCAAATGATTCTTTATGGCAATAAAATAATTTTCTTTAGAAGAGAACCTGGAAATATCTTTAAGGTTTGTGAAAACTTGGGCATTATAATTAAATATGTGAAACATTGGTTATCCTATTGCTGTACATGTTACCACCCAAGTTTATTTAAAAATTGTTTAAAAGCAGTTTATTATAATGTGCAGTTCTGGACAAAGCTATGAGCCTTCTTAATAACAGAGCCTTGCAAAGCATCATGAATTACCTCTACTTCACTCTGTTGGTTACCTAAGACTAGACTAAATATACTTTGAGAAAGAACTACATAAGAATATGGATATCTAGAGGCCTAATTCATGTCTGTGTGTATGCATATATATACATGCACACATGTTGGGGACTTCCATCATAAGATGATGTTATTTTTCTAGTTGGCACCTATTATTCTGTGAAAGACAGCTGATCTTTGAGTGAACCACTGGACTTGTATTTCCACAGTAGTATTTAGTATTTCTTAAAAATAGGCTCTTGTCAAAGTACCAAGACTAGTTCTTTTTTTTTTATCTTTACAATATTTATTCTTACTTTACAAGAATGTCAAAAAAGTAAACTACTAAGAAATATAACACAATGTTTTAAAAATAGAAGCTCTGAAGTCAAAATCGTCTAAGTTCTATTCTAGTATTTATTATAACATTTATTAGTTATGTGATCATGAGCAATTCATAAATTTGTGGGTCAGTTTTCTCAAATATAAAGTGGGTACAGTAAATTTATGTAATTGTTCTGATTATTAAATGAGAAAATCTATGTGAAAGCAGTTACTTGCTTAACACAGACCGAATGTTCAGTAAATATTAGATGAAAATTATAAGTATGTAAAATGTACAAATAGATAAAATGCCTCATACTTGGAAGATACATAAACATCAGGAATTTTGCATTTATAATCAATTCACAACAAAATTTATTTTAAAAATAAAATACTAATTTTCAACTTGAAAGAATTATTATACATGTTGTATTATGAATGTAACACCATCAACATCTTTCTAGTGAATAGGCTACCTTTTGTGGTCTCTTATTTGACCAGATCTTTCTCACCCATCAAATGAGGAATGGGTTCAAATAGCCCCTTTTTAGGTCAAGTAAGCTCCTATTTTTTTAAATTACTCTTTATCATTAGATATTTATACTCTATAATTGCTTTATTATTTAACTATTGATTCCAGAATATAAATACTTTTTAAAAATTTTTAATTAAAAAAAAATTTTTTTTTTATCTTTTTGAGACAAGGTCTCATGCAGTTGAGGCTGGCCTTGAGCTTACTTTTGTAGCTCAGGCTGGTCTCGAACTCTCACTGATCCTTCTGCCTCAGCCTCCCAAGTACTGGGATTACAGGTGTGCGCCATCATGCCCGGCTCAGAATATGAATACTATAAAGGAAAAGCTTAACCATTTTCTGTCAATATGAGTAGACTTGGTTCAGACACCCCATAAATATATTTGGCAAGTAACTGAATCAATAAATTAATGATATAAAAGATGGTTAAGAGCTGGAAAAGCTGTCATAAAAGCTACATGCTCTTCCTTAGAAAGGATGGTTTTTTAGATGAGTATTTCTCCCTTCCCCTTGCCCCCACTCTATTACTGAGGATTGAACTAGGGCTTTTATACTAAGTTATATCCCCAGACCCATTTATATTTCATGTTGACTCAGGGTCTGGCTAAGTAGTCTAGGTTGGGCTTAAACATGTGATCCTACCGCATTTGCCTCCCTAGTAGCTGGCATGTGTCACAAACTCAGCTAGATTAGTATTTCATAACCCTTTAAAATCATGACCCACAGTTAAAAATACATTTTATTTTAGGATCCAGTAACCACAAAACTCATACAGATAAAATGAAAGTTTCACAAAAAAGTATTGCTCACTAATTGTGATGAATTTTTATCTATTCTATTTTCTTCTTTGTTATCATCAGCTGTTGGTCCTACTAAACTGGCTTTATACCAGGTGCAACAGAAAATACAGAAAATGTCTAAACTTTTAAAATTATAGTTCAACCACTATTCCTTACATCACTTACCTGCCTGTGGCAGAATGGCGTGGCTGCCTTGGTGGTCTGTTTATTCCCAGCCTCCAGTGCTGCATCTCTTCTTGCCTGCTCAAGTAGAACCCGTGCCCTTTCTTTAAGTTCTTCTTGCCTGGATAACATGCGATGCTGGACTGTTTTGGTAGAATGATCTGTATGACTTAAAGGGGGTTTATCAGCATCTGGATCAGACTCTGTCTGCCCTAAGGAAGTATGTTTTTTTTTTTTTTTTTTTTTCTTTCAAGGTCCAGTTCCCTATGATATGAGTATCCAGGTATAGAAGGTGGAGATGAACTTGTTTTGATGGGTGACTCAGTATCTGATTTACATTCTACGGGTCTGGAATTCTCTACTTTTTTTTCCTTCAAGTTACTACCACTAAGAGTCTGAAGCTTTTGCTGGTCTGTCTCTTCACAAACAAAGGATGAAGACTCTTCCTTTTTTTATCACTTGCATATAAGTCACTTAATTCTAAAGTTTCAGCTTTTAATACTCTCTTCTTGCCTAACAAAACCTGTGCTTGGGTTGACTCTGTATTAGAACGTATTCCAGTGTCATCAGATCCTGAAGTTCTTCCGGAGCTCTGCTGGGACTTTTGAGGTTCTGTGTCACTTTTAGTCCTGCGACAAAAAGGGGAAGCTGTGCTTGGACTCAGGTGATCATCGGGAGTCTGGTGCTCACTTTCTGACTCTCCAACCCCACTGTCATTTACAAACACAAGTCATCCTGTGGTAAGAAGTCTACTGCTCCACTGGTAGGCTGTTGCAATTCAGGCTCCGACTTCAGGTCTATGACTTGTATTCTGGAGCACTCTAATCCCGTTGCAGAGCTGAGTCTGGCCCAGTTTCCTCCTCAGAGCTGCTTCTCAGTCGCCTCCGCAGCTGCAGCCACTGCAGCTGCCACCGAGTCCTCCATTCCTTCTGGATCCACATGGAACAGCCACGCCAGCCGCAGCGCTCTGGGAAGCCGGAGTCTACAGCCCCTCAGGCCGATGGGCCCTTCCACCCGCCTCCTCTCTGACGAACACTGCTATGGCCGTCCCCTGCCCTACCAAACCTGCCAGAGCCTTGGCTCAGCGCCCACCACCCGCTCCCCTGACTTCCTCCTCCACCACCATCATTACCTCCCCCGCCATCAAGACTAGTTCTAAATGAAGACATCTGTCTGTCTGTCTATCTATCATCTATCTATACTTTTTTGGTCAGAGATTTACTGGAATAGGCCTTAATTTTAGAAAGCAGTTAACTGAAAAGTAATTATAGTCATGCTGTCTAGAGAGGAGTTTGAGCAGTATAAAGACATTTTGTACTGACATAGATATGGTTATACTTGAAGTTAAATTTTCAAGAAAGTAGATGGAAGAGAATAAATGAAGAATGAGGAAGAAGATCACCAAGGGGAAAGTCAGAAGAATCACAGTGGCCCAGTGGACTGGGACAATGAGCTCAGACGAGGGCTCAGCCGGTTTCTCTGAAGCCTAACAGAGTCTGACAGGGCTAGGAAGAGAAACACGCGCTTCTGGAGTCTGCAGATCATTTTCTGAAATGTGCTTACCCACTGCTTCTTGCTTTGTCAATAAAAGTGACATTTCTATAAATAGATATCCCTTTAAGGTTATGAAAAATTTGGCTATTGTCATAGTTCAATGCAAGTAAGGGGATATTTGATTCTTTGGATACCTGCTGAAGCTGTTCTTCAGATTTTGACTTGACAGTTTTTCGCATCTGGATAAGATTAAGAAGGTCTTATAATTCTGGCCATTTATGGGAGATATAGAGAAGGCCAACAGAAATGACCTCTTCTGAGAAAGGGCTTAGGATTTCCAGAGGCGGGGAGGACAATCAAACAATATCAAAGGTGTACAAAGGTTCAGAAAAATGAGAAGCATTGACATATCCATGCCATGATACCTAGGCAAGGAAGGATGGTCCCTGTGGTAGGGAAAATGTACAAGAAATATAATTCTGATTTTAAAAGGTGGTGCCATGGGAGAAGGCTCCTTCTTCCTCTTCCTGATCTCCTTTGGTCCCTTGCATAATAATGGAGATAATAAAACAATTATTTATTGATGTTAATATTAGGTATATTATTTTATTTAAATATGAAAACTTATTTAATATTACTAATTTCATTGGTCTGCAATGAACACATAATATACACAAAAAGTTAATTTGCTTAATATTATTGCTAGTTCAAAATAAGACCTAGTCATTTTTTAGTTGTATGGCTACCGTCTGTAAGGTTTTGCTCCAATTCTCGAACTAATCATTATTGTTCAATTTATTTATCTTTTTTTTAAAGAAAATAAAAATAATAAAAACTATTAGAAACGATACAGAATTTACTGAACAAATTAATAGGAATTCAACAATGATTGTTATATTACATATTGTTGTCTTTAAATTAGTTGTTCAGATTATCACATATAAAAATTAAAAAGGAGGAATCCCAGAGGCCAGCACACACATGTAGGTAGGGACCTTCCCTACCTGCCCATGCCCACTGAATCGCCTGCCCATCCAGAATCCCAGACACTGGAGCATGTGTGTAGGTAGGGACATTTCCAGCTGCCCATGCCCACTGGATACTTCCCCACCTGCACTCTAGCAAGTGATGCTTGTAGGTACTTTTGCAGACACCAGGCCAAGCATCTCCTGTGGAACCCTGTAGCAAAATTCCCTGCAGAGAGGCTGGGTTCAGGCCCTTGCCCCCCAGCTAATCCAGGAGCTGAACATCTTACTAGAGGAGCACAGTGGGTTCACTTCCATAAGCAGCAGCAGCAGGAAGAAGTGGAGCACAGCAGCCAGATTCAGCCAGCACATCTGTACAAGTGCCAATTTGGTTGATCCAGACCTGAATTTCAGTAAGTGCTAACTGCATAACTGCACCAGAGCTCTACACAAAAGGGCAAAGGACAGTGCTACACAAAATGACAAAGAGAAGGAGCAAGACACAATCTCAGGTCCCAAGCCTACCCAGAGTAAATGCAGGAGGCAGTAAATTAGAAGAAATGGGAATCATACAGCTGAAATCTCTGAATTAATATATCTGAAGTAAAGAAACAAATGCAGACATGTATAGTGGAGCTCAGATCAGAAATTACCTCTGAAGCAAAAAAAGATATCTCTGAATTAAGTGTCTGAAGTTAAAAAAAAATTCAGAAAAGTATAGAGGAAATGAGATCAGAAATAAATTCTGAAGTAACAAAAAAGACATCCCTGAATTAATAGTGTCTGAAGTAAAGGAACAATTGCAGAAAGGTAGAGAGGAAAACAGATCAGAAATAATCTCTGAAGTAAAAGAAGAAAGGATGACTATAATGAAAGAATTAATAAATGCCTCCAAAGAAAACATTGATAAAAAATTAGGAGAATAGAAAAATGATGGAACCCTTCAATGAGCAATATAGAAAGGAAATAGATCACATGAAATAGTTTCAAAGAGATGCACAGGACAATAAAATCTCAATTACAAACTGGCAACACTGTATGAAGGCAAGTGAAGATAGTTTCAGATCTTGAAGACACAGTTGCAGCTAGTGAAAAGATAAGAAAGGATCTCTTAAAAACAACCAGGATGCAGGAAAAAATAATTCAACATCTGCAAGATGATACACAGATGAACAATGTGAAATTAATAGACACCAATGAGAAAGAAGTAGTCAATACAAATGATACAAAAAGAATATGGGCAGATTAATAGCAGAAAACTTCTCAAATATGAGAAAACAACCTGAAATTCAGTAACTGAGTCATACAGAACTCCAAATAATATCAACCCAACTAAAACACATCCAGGCATATAATAGTCAAGATCCCATAAATCAGCAGGAAAATAATATACTAAAAGCCACTAGAAAAGAAACAGATTACATTTAAAAGAAAATTCATCAGAATAATGGCAGATTTCTCTTCACAGACCATGAAGTCAACAAGAGCATGGAGCAGAGTGCTTCA
>PVJA010015368.1:0-45561 GCA_004027025.1 Myocastor coypus | reverse complement strand
GCAATTTAATTCCTTTAAAAAGATCTCAGAACTACTGCCCTGAAGCATATGTTTCAATAAGCCCTGGCTTCTGTCCAGGGACTGTACGAAGATAATAGTGTGACAGGGCCTATAATAATTAATATGTCAAGGAGAGTGGATTAAGAAATGCCTAAGGGATTGGCGAAGCATGCTTCTGAGTGTGTTTGTGCAGATGATTGTCATGTCGTCCTGAAACCTAAGTCAGGAAGACTAACCTTACCATGGGGACATCACCCAATTGGCTTAGTTGGAATACAAATAGCTAGGAAGGAAATTTGTCCATGAGGGACAGGCTGTAGTCTGCTTGAGTCAGTGCACAATTGCTCTCATTTCTTGTGGGCATTGGTCTCTGGTTTTTACAGCCTTCCTGTGCAATTCCATATCAGCGACATTGTAGGCATTCAGGGCCCTTGGTCCAGGGCTGCTCTCGCTTCCTTTATCCTTGTTACTCGGTAAATTCTGTCTTCTTGCCGGCTGCCTCTGGCTCTGTTCCCCCAATAGACCTACACATTAAATTCCCTTGCATAATTGCACATGAATTTTCTACTGCTTGTGATCACTGCAGAATCCTAAGCAAGATGGCAGAATGCACTTGGACCTTCTATATGGACATTTACAATATCCTAAGTTTTGATCTTTACACAATCTTTTATTCTGTCACCAAGATAACGTGCACAGTGAACTTGACAATTAAATCAGGCAGAAATATTCACAATTTGAATTGCTGTAAGAAGTATAGCAGGCCGGGGGAGATAGCTTGGAGGTCTGAGCACCTGCCTGGCAAGTGCAAGGACCTGAACTGCATCCCTGATCTCACATGCCGTGCCAGCCCAGAGCACTGGGCACACTGTGCCTGCCTTGGAACCAGATGGTGATGTGCACACCTACAGTTCCAGCACTGGGGAGGCTGAGTCAAGAGGATCAGGACAAGTCTGAGCTGCACAGTGAGGCCCTATACCAAATAAATAAATAACTCAATGGATAGAAGTACAGCAAATTGAAAAAGAAAAGGAAGGAATGAGGCAAATAAAAAGTATAAGACTAGGCTACAAAATTATCCTCTGTGTAACAAAATTTAATGCAATAATGTAGAGTTAAAATATAAAATTAATTAGAGATATCAAAATGTGGGTACTATTTATTTAAATATTTAATATAATATCTTCCTGGGCTCTATAATTTTTTTATAAAAGAAATGAGATCAAGTTAAGATAAATTAGTGAACAACTTCCACAATTTTCATTTCTTATTCATGGGAATACAGAAAATCTGTAAGCCTTTCTGTGTCCACCTTTTCTTTGTTCTTTTTTTGAAATTTATATATGTTATGGTTTATGTCTAGTTGTCCCCGCAAAGCCTCATGTAGTCATTGGGTGGAGACTTCTAGAGTTTGAGACTTGATCCATGATCCCTGGGATTATGGGATGAAGTACTTCTGGGATTATGGGTGTAGCCTAAGGCGAAGGCTGAGGCGGAGAGCCTGAATGTAATGTAAAGAGAGACAGAGAGACAGACTCGAGCTGCTGCTGCTGCTCTACTGCCCTGATTGATTGGCTGTCTCTGTCACCTGCTGTTCTGTCGCCATGAACTGGATGTTCTTCGCCCGGCTCCACTCAGCCTTGGGCCAGCCGAATATGAACTGAAACCTCTACGAACTGTGAGCTAAATAAACCTTTCCTTCCTTCATTGTGAGTGTCGGGTATTTGTCCCAGCAACGAGTGAAAACTAATACAATGTATTTGGTACGGGATCTCACCACCCAGCTTGGACTTAGTGATCCTCCTGTTTTCAGCTTCCACAGCTGAAATTGCACTACTGCACCACATGCCAGGGTCTCAGTGGTCACCTCAGTGCACCTGGGAGTGGGGCTTCATAACTTGTGGTATCTGGGAATGAACCCCAGTCCCTACATTTGCCTAAGCAGGCACTTAGTCCACTGAGCTACCTGTCTGACCCTTGCGTTTATCTCTGAATCACAAAATAAGCGTTGAAGTGGAAACAAAGCAAAACATAATGAGCTCTAAGAAAGAAAACTTAAAGCAGTTAAGTGTGGCCAGCAGGCACTGCTGTCCTTGTACCCCACTAACTCAAGGATACAGCTCTCTAGTGTCAGACAGCTGCCTCTGCTATGCTGCCAATGATGTTATATAAGACTGTTTATAAAATATCTTGCTACATGGTAGGCTGGGAGGACCTTAGTGATATTTTGGAAGTAGCCTATCTTGACATATCCTTCAGAATGCAAAATTGGATAGAAAGTAAAAGTGTCCAAAAGTCCCATAAGGAAATCATCCCTTGAAAAGCCATGAATGTATCTTTCTTTATAGCTGATAAAGTAGCTATATAGTACTAGATATAGTAATAGATAGAGTAATACTCCATTGTACAAAACTACCACACCTTTTTTTATCCGCTTCTCAGTTTATAGGCATTTGAATTGTTTCAAAGATTTGGCTATGATAAATTGTACCATTGTACACATGGGTGCACATAAATCAAAGTGCTGTGATGTTTTCACCTCACTTGGAGAAATACATAGGAGGGGAATAGCTGCTTTGAGTGAGAACCTCATCCTAGATTATAAGAACTCTTCACACTGATTTCCTTATGGATTGCCTATTTTTCCACCAGCAATGAAGGAATCTCAGTGTTGTTTCAGTTTGCATTTCTTAAATAACTAGTACCGTGTAGCATTTTTCATGGATTTATTTGCCATTTGCTTTTCTTCCTCCTAGAAGTGTGTATTCATCTTGGATTCCATTTTTGGATCAAGTATTTTAATTTTGGTTTTCTAATGTATTTTAGTCTTTATCTGTTCTAGATAGAAGTCTTTTGTCTGTGTAATTATTGGTTAAGACTTTTTTTTTCTTCAATTTGTGGATTGTCTTTTACAGGCATTTATAGGTTAATGGATGCAACTAGGGGTGATACTCATAAGTGAAATCCATCAGATACTTATGCATAAATATTGTTTTGCTTCCTCCATTGTAAGACCTGAAAGAATAAATAGAATTTGAAAGGTACAATAAATGTATACAAGGCAAGGAAGCTGAGCATAAAAAATAAATAATGGAAATGGATGAAAGCAGAAAGGAAAGGAAAATATTGTTAATATGTACACAGGATAGCTAAGAGGATCATACTACTAATTGCTATTACTATTTTGAAGGTAGCACTTGATGCTTAAAAATTTTACTCTGAGCAATTTCACAGACTAGTATCATCAATCTGCACAAATACATTGAAGAGAGCAGAATGCAGTATGTCAACCACTGTTGAATACCCTTCATCTTGTGTGTGTGTGTGTGTGTGTGTGTGTGTGTGCACGCACATGCATGTATGTGCACACACGTGGGTCATTTGTTTCTCTTAAACAAACATCATTTTTTTCCCTATTTTTAGGACAGGGTCTACGCAGTGGTTCCCAACCTTTCTAATGCCGTGAACCCACAATACAGTTCCTCATGTTGCGGTGCCCCAAAACCAAACAATAATTTTTGTGGCTATGTCAAAACTGTAATTTTGCTACAGTTTGATTCAGAATGGCTTTAGGCGACCCCTGTGTTTTGGTAGTTCGATCCCCATGGAGTCCTGACCCAAGGTTAAGAATCGCTGGACAGGTCTAACTACACAGATCGGACTCATAGTGATCCTCCTGTTTTTCTCCTCCCAAGCCCTGGGATTGCAGATGAATGCACCATGCCCAGTCTCAGTCACCATCTCAGGTGGTGGGACCTGCATGGCATGCCAGGGATCGAATCTGGCCTTGCGGTCTACCTAAGTAGGTGCTTTATTTCACTGAGCTAGTAGGCCAGTCCTAAATGTGTATCATTTGTAAGGTCTTATTTATTATTTTTATACTCTCTTTAAGATAATTTTAAAAAAATGGATAAGGAAAACAAGGCTTAAAGAATAGATAAAACAATCAAGGAATAGTTCACGTTTTAATTGTGTGACCAGTCATGCAGGTCTATATCTATCTGGTGCTCTGACCAACAAATTTAATGGTCATAATATGTAATACAATAACCACTGTTAATTTCCTATATACTTGTTTTGAAATTGTACCATTTTGTTGTCTTATGTTGCTATGCTTTTGTCTTTTTCTTGTTACGTTTTTTTTTTCTCTTTAAAATAAAAAAATCCCATATTTATTCAATGATATTGCTAAATGAAAATTAAATATGTGGATGATATGTGTTCATTTTTTAAAACAGATGCATACATTTTCATTAGATTAAAATCAAAATTTTATTCAGTCTGTTCTCTGACACATAAACATATCCATACTAAGAAAGCTCAGGCCAAGAAATACATCTATTTGTAAACTCTCTGAATATATTGATAACAGCAAACTTGATTTAACATTGAAGTAAATTTATAAAGCTTGATTATTTTTATGATATCTTCAAAATCCTTGGCTTTAAAATTAATAGGCTATTCTATTATGCAAAACTATAAGTCATGCGAATACAGTGCCGTTCTTTAGATGAAACCTTTTATTTTATTTTTAAGTGAGCCAAAATTGTTATTCATTCATTCATTTCTTGCATTTGAAATATTCTTCGATAACATCTTTGGCCTGCGATGCTTTGCCATATTCCTCGAAAACTACACAATTTCAACGAACCACTTTATGGGGCTTTCTTTCACAGCCAATTTTACAGAAGCTTATCCATTCCCTGTGTTTCTTGTTGTTGTCAACCTTAATTAGGTTGACACTAACTTTACATACATAGGCTCATCGCAGTTGGATGCAAGCACACAAAGATGGGCTTGATGCAAAAATTCATCCCCAAATCAAACCTCTCTGAGAACCACCTACGAGAACCACCGGCATAATACACCGTTAAGCATCTTGGTTAGCGAAGTGCTGCATAAAGTTAAGGTTCCGCATTTACCCTATCAATGTGAAACTCCGCAATCTACAGGTTTGTCAGACTACTCATTTCTCACTCATGGAAGGAGTGAAGGGATATCTGACAACTTGTGAGTCATCATTCAAATGAAAGCTGTTTTAAATATAAGTTGAAATCTTGTGGGTCGCATGATGACGTAAAGAGAGACCAGTCATTATTTTCTGTGTAAACTAAGTTTAGGGAGACAAAAAGTACTAAACAATGTATCCTGGCTGCACAACTTTTAGGATTTAGTTGTTCAATAATTTTACGATTTATGTAATAAATTTTATTGTTTAGTAAAGTAAGCGAAAAATTGAATATGTATTTTTTTTTCTTCCTTGTGATTGTTTTTCTCTACATTGTCTGAAGAAGGACTTGAGTTTGTAGCTTCAGTGAATTAAAAGTTCGTCAGTTCTTGTCATGGAGCAAAATAAATATTAGTCCTGAGATTCTCATTAAGAAAGGTGTCTCCTGCGGAGAACAAACAAAACAGCAAACACGGAAACATACATCCCTTAGCACTTTCAGCCACGTTATTGGAACCCTCAGAGTGACTGTCATTTCTGAATCTCTTCCCGTTGGTTTTTCAATTCTTACCTTTAGAAATAATCATTACAGTCATTCTGTCTTCCATGGGCCACTCACAGAAGGGACAAAACTGAAATAGTTCTGGTATAAAACCTTATGGGGGCATGTCGGGGAGGACAGCCCGATAGCTCAGTGGCCTAAAGCATCTGCTTAAGCAGAATGCAGGGACCAGGGTTCTGTCCCCGACATGACAAGCCCATGCCAGCCCCTATCAAGACTGGGTATGGTGGTGTAAACCTGTAATCCCAGTGCTTGGGAGGCTGAAAACAGGAGGATCATTACAAGTCCAACCTACATAGTGACACCCTATGGACTCTACTAAATACATAAAATAAGATAAAATAAAACCATAAGGGTCATGGAAAATAATTTTAATATTCAAGAATAGTTATGAAAGTGTATTCTAGAATCCTTATAAAGCTTGCTCACATGAATCTGTGTAAATGAAATAATAAATGTATTTTATTTTATTTTTTAAAGATAATGAAAATAATAAGAATATTACAAATGACACAGAATTTTACTAAGCAAGATGATAGCAATTCACCAATGGAAATTATATTGCATTGTTTTCTTGAAATTAGTCTTTTGTATTACTAGATATAAGCATGCAAATTAGTCAAAAATTTATAAAAAATAAGTGTTAAATGTTCCTTTCAACAAATTAATAATAATCAGCAGTATAGTTATCGCAACACTATCTATCTATCTATCTATCTATCTATCTATCTACCTATCTATCATCTTTTTCCTTCCTTTTTCTTTCCTTTCTTCTTTCCTCACCCCACATTTTCTTTCCCTTTCAATAGTTTCTCTCTCTTTAAGAGTATCTGTTGTGCCTTTCAGGTTTTATTTATTCAACCAGTTGTTACACTAGGGACGTAATACGGTGTTTCTCTATGTAGGTCTGGTTTACATTACTTATGAGAATGATCTCTGCTTGCATCCCTTTACCTATGAAAATATTGAGTTTTATCTTTTTTTTGTGGCTGCATAACACTCCACTGTACAAAAATACTGCATCTCTTTTATTCATTCCTCAGTTGATGAGAATTTCACTTGTTTCCAAGATTTACATATGACAAACTGTGCTGCTATACACATGGGTACACATATATTGCTGTGGTAAACATGTGCACTGGAAGCTGTCTGCCCTGTTTAACAAATGGTGCTGGGAAAACAGGCTTTCTACGTGCCATAGACTGAAATCAGATCTCTATCTATCACCACACACTAAAGTGAGAATGGAGCAAAGATCCAAATATTGAAACAGAAACACTAAAACTTCTAGAAGGGAAAGTAGATAAAAATACTGAAAACACAGGGGTACGTAGAGAGCTTATGAACAAAAAGAAACTGCATGGAAAATACTTCAAAGAATCAGTAATTGGGCTCCCATCTTACTGCAGTTTTTGTACATGAAAAGAAATCTCCAAATGAGTAAAAAGAAAATCCACAAGTGAGGAAACAACGAGCCAACTGCCTTTCTGACAAAGTATAGAATATACAAAGATTTAAAGGAAAAAAAAAAAAAAAAGGAGCCCAAAATTCAAAGACAAAATCTAGCAACAGACATTAGAGAACAACACACACTTTTCAGGTGAAGAAATACAAATGGCAAATATAGTTGTGAAAAAATTTTCAACGTCATTGATCACTTTAAAAATGCAAATTTGAAGACAATATTTTATCTCATCCCAGGAAGAATGTCTATCAACAAGAAGTCAACCAATCACAAATGCTGGAAGTGCTGTGGGGAAGAAAGGAACCCTTCTCCACTGCTGGTGCTAGTGTAGATCAGCACAGCCACTGTGCAAATCCACTCAGAGATTCCTTGAATACTGTGGTTAAAGGTCCCACTTTACTCCTCTCTTCCTCTTCTGTTTATTTCTCCAGAAGAATGACAACAAATGTTTTATGTTTGTTAAAAAGGTAAGAAAAGTTGAGAAAATAAGGTGAGGAATTTTCCAGAAATATTATAACTATGAAGGCAGGACTTTCCATTTTCTAGATTAATCATGGAATGTTACAGAGTGATTACATAACTAATTTGAGGTGGTCTGATCTCTGGGGAATGAATCTAATAATTTAGAATATTATTTGTCTGTACTTCAGAATGATTTTGTTGTTTCGGCTTGTTCAGGTTGCCTTAAGGGCATATTGGGTAAGGCTTGTGGAGCTGGGGATCAAAGTGCATTCCCCTGAGCCTGACTGTTTTTGCCCCATCAGGTGCCTAAACAACTGAGCTAAGCCATAGCCCCGTGCCCCACAGGAAGAAGGATTATTATTATTTTTTGACTGGTGTCTGTACTTCAACTCTTAATCAAACCCATGGTAATAATATTTGCTTCATGACAAATGGGTAGAAACATGGTGTAAGTTCATAACTAGCGCTGAACAGACTCACTGGATAATGCTTACAATTCTGATAACATGACACTTCACCATTTCTATGCTAAGTACCGAGATTTACTGCATGGACACGTATATCATATTATTCTGCGTTCATGTCATGTCGGCTCGTAAGATTGTGTTAAACCATCATGCAAACTGAATGCACTGTAACTGGATTCATTTTACCGAGTTTGCTGATGAGCATTGTTTGTGTCATTCCTTACTCAATGTGATTATTTAAAAAAGTTAGTTCAAGTGTATTTCTTAATTTTCTCAGAATGATTCATGTAGTTTTGTTGTAGGCAGCTGAATTCGATAGAAATATTATAGGGCTGGGAAGATAGCTGAGGGTAATAAGTGCTTGCCTGGAAAGTGTGAGGACCTGATTTCAATCCCTAGTACCACAAATAAAAATAATAAATTATAACAGCAGTTAGAAAGAAATATTATAGGCAGTTAGCAGTTAGACAGGGCCAGGCTCTCAAGGATGACATGGAGGACTTCACAACTATAAACAGACACATGTCCATGGGCGAGATCTGAAGACAAGAGTAAACAAATACATCCTCATACGTCCCTAGGGTTGGGTATCAAGGATGGATATTCTAAGTAGGTATCAATCACCTTGAAAGAGCCCAAACTGAGTCACTAACCCAATCCCCAACAGGAACAGACTGAATTTAATCAATTTTACCTGAGCAATAGTACTTGCAATGTCATTGGTTGCTAAGAGTTTTGCTCCACCTCATCCCACCTAAACAAGTTTGCATGTCTTCTCCACAGCCTTAGACCCACCTCACCACATGGCGTTCCTATATAAAAATCCCTGGAAGCGACAGCTTCCTGTGGGACCACCCATTTGGGAACCTCCTCCTGTTCCTCTCTTGGACCAGAGCTTTCTTGCCGCTAATAAATCTATTCTGCTCATAACCTCTGTTTGTTTCTAAAATTTATTTTTCAGTTGTAGAGGAAACGAACTCATCCCAGGTACTTTTCAGGTTGGGAGATCATTTTTCCCCTGTATTACTTGCAGATTTCCTGTATCATTTTGGAGGTAATCTATGTAGGATCAGTTTTTCCTCCCAGTATTATTTTGATGTTCCTACAAATACTTTCTTGAGCTTCTACTTTGTTTAAGCAGGGATTTTTGTTTGCAGAATACATTTACAAATAGATCAATGTTTTCTGGTCCTATTGAGCTTCTTTTTTTTTTTTTTTTTTTTTTGTCTTTTTGAGACAGGGTCTCGCTATGCAGTTGAGGCTGGTCCTGAGCTCACTTTTGTAGCCCAGGCTGGTCTTGAACTCGCACCAATCCTCCTGCCTCAGCCTCCCGAGTGCTGAGATTACAGGCGTGAGCCACCACGCCTGGCTCTATTGAGCTTCTTGATTACAAGAGCCAGTTGTATGTAAAGGAAACAAATAGGCAAATGTATAAAGCATTATGCATCTTGATTTAAATGATATTATGAATGTGTAATAATTAAAATAATGTGCTATTTGCATGAAACAGCTATATAAATAAGTGGAACAAAATGTAGAGCAGATAAGCAGACTCAAAGGTATGTGATTACCTATTTTTTGGCAAGATTCCAAGAAGATATAATGGAGAAAGGTAATTTCTTTAATAAATGGAGCTAGAAAAAGTATCTCAGGGGTAGTGGGCTTATCTTGCATAAACAAGGCTGTGAGGACCCAACAAAGTATACATATTTTGCAAAAAAAAATGGAGATAAGTGGGCAAAGAAGAAGAAATGGTGAAGTTGAAAGATAAAAAATGAGTACTAATTCTGCAGTGAGTGCAAGCATTACACAGTTCTGTCATGTATCAATGAAGACAAAAGATAAATTACAAATAAAATAGGATTGAAAATGAAGTAATATTTCAAAGATGAAATAAGCCAAGAAAATTAAGACATTCTGAAAGTTCTGAAAGAAAATTGAAAATATCACTTAAAAACTTTATACTCCCAGTTATTTGGTGGAAAGCAAAAGTTACATTTTTTTAGTCAAAACATTTAGAGAAATTTATAATAAAGAGACTGCGAAATAATATGAAAGCCCATGAACTATATAATCTAGTTTCCAGATAATTTCTCCTAATTTACAGGTTGATTTTCTTTATTAGAGTTTTACTTTAATGGGCAGAACCTACTCAACATTTTTTGAAGCTATCTGGTTTTATGTCAGACCATATGTTTACTCTTGTAACTGCAGTCTGAACTACTGAAGCAAAGTCTGAATGTCACTGCCAAGGACAACGTCAAGGATCATTTCCCTTGTGCTCTCTTCTAAAACTGGTATAGTTTCAGATACTATGTTAGGGTCCCTAAATCATTTTTATCTTTGCACGTAATGTATATGGATCTAATTTTGCTTTCTTTTGTTAGTTTATTTTGCTGTGGATATTAACTTTTCCTCACCTTGTTTATTGAAGATACTGATTTTCCCCATCTTATCTTCTTGCCACCTTGCCAACAATTACTTACTAATATATGTTTGGGTCTGTTTATTGGCTTCACATCTTGTACTAGTTATCTGCAAATATAAGTTTCATGCCCATAGCACATTGCTTTCACTACTACACATTCATGATACCGTTGAAATCAGGAAACATAATGTCTGGAAATTAAATCTGTTTATTCTGTGCTTAGGTTGTTGAGGTCATTGCCAGTTTTGTAGGAACTTGGCCTTTATATTTTCTATTTCTTTGTAGGATGACTTTAGAATTCAGAATGATAATATGAGATCTAAGTATGGACTCAGAAGCATGAAAGATTTACTATACACACATAATACTGCAGAAAAACTATGGCTGTAAGTGTTCTTATAACAGTGGGGTAAGAAACATGTATATTATAGAAAATTACATACAAGAAGGTCAGAGAGAAACTATTATATGCAAAAGTATATGAGACAAATCATTGAATCCCATAAGCAAATAATGCATACTGTCTCTAACTATAACATTTACTACTGTTGTCCATATGCTACAGCATTAAAAATAATTGTTAAGCTAGAGTTGATTTTTATTTATCTCTGGCTATCCATTATTACAAATTAAGCTGCTACATTAAGCAGCACTAATAAGGGACTCAAATAGCTTGATTTCTATTAAATATTTTACTTTATAAAGAAAAATTTCATGGAAACTGCCAAGTTTAATTAATTTTGTTGCTGATTTCTCTATCATTCAAGGAAGAATTATTTTTTGCTATGAATTTTTTTATTTTGCTCATTCATATTCCATATCTTATTGGTTTATACATATAATGACACTAATGAGAGTTGTACTCTTCACATTTTAAATCAATTAGTATCTTTGACATATTTCTTTATTTAGGTGGACATATCAGTTTGAAATTGTTTTATGTGTTGACTTCAATACAAATATTTAATATACTTTGACAATATTTGCACAATTTATAGGAGCAAAGCTTTCTTGGGGTCATGCTTTCAGTTTTCAGCCCTTCACCAGTTGGCTCCAAGGCAGAAGCAGTATGGCAGAGGAAATCTGCTTACCTCATAGCAGCCAGAAAGAAGAGCGTGGGTTTAAGAGAGAGAGAGATGAGGTATCAGGGACAAACACCCTCCCTGCCAAGCTACAGGGTCAGTGGCCAACTTCCTCTAACTAGGAATCATTTCCTAACAGCACACTCACCTGCAAAAGGGCTTAATGTTCTTTTTATATTAATATTCTACAATTTAATCATTTTCCACAAGCCCCGCCTCTGAACCCATGAGTCTTTGAATGGCATTTTAATCTAAACTATAACCTTCTTCCATTACCTTCTCAAATTTCATGTCAGTACCTCTATGCAAAGTAGTCAGCTTGTTTTTAAGAGTTGTTAAAGTCTTAAAACTTCTAGTACTTCTCAAATCTATTCTTAAATATGTATGAATATTACAGGAAAACTGAAAATGTGGGAAAATCGCCCAACTCATTCTATGCAAGGGTCACAACCTTGGCAACAAACTCCACAAGGAACATGCAAGCCACTTCGTCTTAAAGTCAGAAGCCCAGGAACATGTTTCTAGCTGGTGTTTTCACTTCATGGTTACAATGACCACATGTTCCTATGTGCTGGAGTACGGGCATGATACCTCTTAGTTATCTGTGGCATTTCCTTCCCCACCTCTTCTCCATTCCTATTTTCAATTTTTTTTAAAATCAAATCTTGGAGAACATTGAGGCACCTTGGACCGAAGGTTTCAAATCAGATCCACGCACAGACTTCACCTTTACAACTTCCACAATGTGCGTCACCACATCTATAATGTAAGTGCGAAAATAATTTGTACAGAAGCATAAGAAACTCTGATTAAGAAAAAAACATAGAAAAAGACAGTCACCTTCTTCTTTCCCTTGACACCACTACCTCTTTATTCTTTCCAGCATCAGGTGTATTTATTTATCTTATAAGAACCTATAAAGTTTATTATATACACATATTGAAAACCAGACTAGTAGGCCAAAGAATATCTAAAACATATCATTGAACTAAGTAAAAATTCCATTTTAGATATTGTCTTAGTTACTTTTTTCTGTTTGCTGGGACAAATACCCAACATTCAAAATGAAGGAAGGAAAGGTTTATTTAGTTCACAGTTTGTGGAGGTTTCACTTCATACTCCGTTGGCTTCAAGGCAGCAGAAAACAATGTAGAGCAGAGGAGGAGCAACATCAAACCTCTCTCTTCCAAATTCTGTGCCAGCACAGAGTCTGCCCCTCCAAAGTGATGTGGCAGTGAAGATCAAGCTCCTCCAAAGATGAGGACTTCTCCAAGGAAGCGGGCAAGGTTGGGCCAGGCAGGAAGCAGCCGCAGCCAGGGCAGGGCATCGCAAGAAGTCTTTCTTTAACTCTTTCATGTACCTTTAGTGTTGAGTCACTCTGGGGTGGCCTGTCTGGCCCTAGAGTGGAACCAATCACATCCCAAGGCAGACCCTCCTCATCCTGCAGGATAGGGTCCCTCAGCCTGGAGCCAAGATCCCATCCAGCCAAGCTTCGTCAAGTTGACACAATGTATTAACTGCCACTGATACATAGTCTGCACTGGATTAAAATGTCTTTTAATATATGTGCTTATGTATATGCACATATATGATACATATAGATATATGTATGGTTCATATACATATAGATGAATATATATGTGCTGTATGCAGAGACAATTTTTATATAAGACAAATCATACTATTTTAACTTTGTATTTCTGTGTTGCTTCACTTAATATTTTACCAAGCTGCATCAATTTTTCTTAAAAAAAAAGAAATTTAACCTTTTATATGGTACAGTAATACTCTGTTTTATGTAAATGCCACATTGTTATCCATTCATTAGGTGATAGACAAATTTGGAGCCTAATAATTTTTGCTCTTTATATATTCTAGATGTTAGTCTTTTGAGGAGTAGCAGACAATTTTCTTTTTCATTGTATAGTTTGCCTTGTCTCTCTGACCACAATTTCCTTTTTAATTTGATATGAATTCATTTATTGATTCCTGGAATTATTTCTTGTGCAACCAGAGTTTTTTTTTTTTTTTTTTAAAGCATTATGAGGGGCGCGGCAGGATTGCTCAGTGGTCTAAAGCGCCTGCTTAGGAAAGCTTGGGCGGCTGCAGGACCATGGTTCCATCCCCGACACCACATGCTGTGCTAGCCCTGCCCTCAGGGCAGCTGAGCCGGCCATAAAAATAAATAAATAAACAAAAGTTCTGAAAGAAGAAAAAAAAAAAAATTCTTAAAAAAATTAAAAAATAAAGCATTATGAGGGTATGATTAGAAAATATAATTTCTAGTACACTGTTATATGATCCAGTGTTAACATAAAAAATGTAAAAAAATACTTATATAGTAAGGTAAAAAATGTTATTTGATCTTAAGAAAGAGCAGTGAAAATGAAATAAAATAATATTTATTTTATCTTTTTATTATTTATTATTTATTTATTTATTTATCTACTTATTTATTTTGTCTTTTTGAGACAAGGTCTTGCTATGCAGTTGAGGCTGGCCTTGAGCTCACTTTTGTAGCCCAGGCTGGTCTCGAACTCGCACCAGTCCTCTTGCCTCAGCCTCCCGAGTGCTGGGATTACAGGCATGAGCCACCACGCCCGACTCTAAAACAATATTTAAAATGCAAAGTCATGAAAGAGGTAACAGGAAAAAATGTCATCAGAATTAAAAAATACAAAAATATGAAATATAAACAATTAAAGTAATAATACCCTTAAGGTTTGGATTTTATAGCTAAGATTATTAAAAAAGATAAAAATACTAAAAACTCAATGTATATCATTTATAATAGATAAATAAAAATGAAGAGAACTAGAATACATGAAAGGATAATATGAAAACCGAAATGTATAAATTCTAAACAAATAAAAAATGATAGCTATAGTTCTGTTTGGAGCTAATAACACATGTATTCAAATTAGGAAAGCGAAGGCAGAGATGGCTTCTTCATGTCTTTCCTGCACTGTGCTTAAACCACAATTATTTTTGCTTTTATTTAAACCAGCTTGCTTGTATCTTTCTTTCTTTCTTTCTTTCTTTCTTTTCTTTCTTTCTTTCTTTCTTCTTTCCTTCCTTCCTTCCTTCCTACCTCCCTCCTTCCCTCCTTCCATCTTTCTTTCTTTCTTTCTTTCTTTCTTTCTTTCTTTCTTTCTTTCTTTCTTTCTTTCTTTTTCTTCCTTCCTTTTATGGCCAGCTCAGCCTGCCCTGGGGGTGGGGCTGGCACAGCGTGTGGTCCCAGGGGTTAAACCCTGGTGCCTGTGGTTGCCTAAGCTTTCCTATTGTTTTTATTTTCTTGTAATGAGAATCTTTTGCAACCATCAGTGACAGACTCACAGTTATAATAGGGAGCCGTGATGGCATATTGTGTAACAGGAGGACACAGCTCTATCCTTGTTTGAGGTTTGCTTTGAATCTTTATTACTCATCATTGCTCCAAATCCCTTTTAAACATATTACTGAACATATGCCAATGTTTTGATAATTTATCACAGAGAACAAGGTATACACCCAACACTACCAAACTCTGAATTATTTATGGAAATTTATTGTAAATTAACCATCAGTCATGTAGATTATATGAATGTCAAAACAACTTTCTAAGGCATGAGTATTAGACATCTTTATAAAATTTCAACTGATGGAGGGAACTGTGTACCAGATGCAAGAATGAATCTGGTCCCTCTGTGGTTCCCTCTCACTGTAAGAGCTGTCATCACTCGGTTCACACATGTGTGTGTGTGTGTGTGTGTGTGTGTGTGTGTGTGTGTGTGTTCGTGCGTGCGCAAGAGAGAGAGAGAGCGAACCTCCCTCCAAAGGAATGACCTCATCTGACTTACTGCCCTGATTACATGTTTAGAAAGATCACCCATAACGCAGAAGAGTGTAGGATGTACTCTTTAATTCCAGCACTCACAACGTAAATTTTACCCCTACTGCTCAGTCTTTCAAAGTTCATGAATGATAGGTGTTTCAGTAAAATTTTGAAAATGTCATTTAACTGCATTTATTTAGGGGAATTTTTCTAGATGTGATATCTACTTTTTATTGTAATAAAGTATTTATTATTTGACGCTGTAGTCTGATTTCCATCTACTGTGTATCTTCATTTTCTACTTTCGCTTTCCAGTTATCTGTAATCTTCTATTCACATTAATACTGCTTTAGTTGTTTTCTGTGCTGATAACAGAATGCCTGAAACTATATAATTTATAAGAAAATATGTTTATACTATACAGCCCTACAGACTGATGAGTTCCGAGTCTAGGAGCAGCCCTGTGAAGCCTATGAGCATGGGCTCTAAGCTGTCCCAGGAAGCAGGTGTCACAGGAGGGGACAGGAAAGGCAGCCTGTGAAAGCTCACTTTTATGACAAAGTCAAGCCCATGACTAGGCAACTATCCCATTCCTAAGGTTAGGATCTAATACTTTTCAAACTCTCAGATATCAACATCTCATTACTTGCAGACTTCTCAAGTATATAAAATTCAGGAAAAATATTTAAGCCATGTAATTAGCATCAGTGTCCTATTTTCCACTATCTATTGTATGGTCCTGAAAGTGCTATATTATTCATAAATTAAGACTTCATAATAAATACATAAACTCCATTAATTTTCCATTCCATGTATTTTAATTTAATTTTTGTGTACTGCTGCAGTATGTTCTTTATGCCATGGAAAATATTTCCATATGTAATATAATGTATAGTACTTTGTCAACTCTACAAATTCTATTTATGTGATATATTTGAGTTTCTTTCATACATTTTGCTTCTTAAACTTTTAGCTTGATTTTTTGTTTTGTTTTTGTTTTCTTTTTGTGGAATGGGGAGTCTAACTCAGGACCTTGCACTTGCCAGGCAGGCACTTTTGCCCCTGAGCTCTCTCCCCAGCCCCTCGTTATTCTCTTTAATTTCAGTTAGTCTGAAATATGCTCTAGTTTTATCCTCAATTTTCCCATTTCATTATTACTGCACTTTCACAATTTCAAATTTATTTAATTTGAAATCTCTATCAGATTGGTTATATAAGCACAAGTTTAATTGCCAGACTTATTCTTGCCATGTAGGACCTTCATGTTTTACTTCGACTGATTGAATTGCACTATTCTTTTTTTTTTTTTTTTTTTGTCTTTGAGACAGGGTCTCACTATGCAGTCCAGGCTGCCCTTGAGCTCACTTTTGTAGCCCAGGCTGGTCTCACATTCGCACTGATTCTCCTGCCTCAACCTCCCACATGCTTGGATTACAGGGGTGTGCCACCACAGCTGGCTAAATTGTGCTAATCTTAAGTTTTGTTTTGTTTTTTTAATTAGATCCCTTTGAGTTTAAATCAATACAATATTTATTTAAAATTTTATTGTTAGGCCCAGCCAAATAGCTCAGCAGATTAAAGAATTTACAAGCAGGTGCAGGGACTGGGAGTTCAATCCCCAGGGCTGACTTGCCTGCTGTGCTCCCAGAATGCGCTGAGACAGCAATTGAGACTGGGCGTGGTGATCCTTGCCTGTAATCCCAGCTCTTGGAAGTCTACAAACAGGCAGATCGCTACAAGTCTGATCTAGTAGTGAGACCCTGAACACCTTTTAGATCCTTCTCTAAAATATAAAAAATTAAAAATTAAAAATTAAATTTTACTATAAACGATTCCTTTGTATTAAAGAGGAGATATAGTATTAAAATATGTAAAAACAGTCTTTTCCAAATTCTTTGTCTGGAAGAGGATATATGCATTATTTTTTTTTAAATAAATGTGAGTCAGTACTAAATCTAGGGGGCTTGCCAGGTAGCTCATTTGGTTAAAGTACATGATCTGGCAAAGTCTTTCAGGCACAAGGGAACTGTGGTTCAATTGCCACACCCAATGGAGCATGAGACCTGCCCTTAAGACTGTCGCAGCCAGGCAAAAAAAAAAAGGAGCTCAATCTCAATCTCAGTCCCTTTTGAAATAGGTTACAGCTCTACCTAATGTTGGGTAAAGCAGAACAAATTAATTTTTAATATATTGTAAGGAAACATATTAAATTAAACACTGGCAAAGTAAGTTTAGAATGGAAGGGTTCCAATTCCTCTCTGTGTACCCCTGAAACCTGTATAGACCCCTTCCAAAATGATCCAAGAGGCTCAGGTAGTACACACACATGAATATAGATGTTTGAGCTCTTTTCAAAAGATAATATGTAGACAGTGAATTCAGGGTTCTTCTCTATTTCTTTTTCTGAGTCACATTTGGAAAAGAAGAAATAAATAATTCCTGCTTAGCACCAACTCAAAGTACTGTAAAATTTAATTGGTGCAAGGGCCAGCCAAATAGCTTGGAAGATTAAAGTGACTGAAAGCAGTTTCAGGGTCCAGGTGTTCGATCTCTGAGCATGCCAGACTACCCTATTCCCAGAGGGCATTGAAATGGCAATTGAGACTGGGCATGGTGGTGTGTGCTTGTAATCCCGGCTCTTGGGAGGATGTAAACAGGCAGATCACTAGACATCTGGTCCAGTAGTGACACCCTGAGCACCCTGTAGACCTTTGCCTAAAATACAAAAAATACAAAATAATAATTAATTAATTAATTGCTGAGAAAAAAATAACTTCAAAATATAGTGAAGTGCTGTTGTTAATATAGGAAACTAACTTTTCCCAACATTAGAAATGCTAATCCTTCACATATATATGATAGGATCAAATTGTGTTGAGATGATGATATTTGAAATCACTAAGAATTAAAAACATAAATCAGAGCAACCATTTTAAGTGGAAAGACTGGTATATCATCCATCCTATCTATAAATAATGCCATAATGCCAGTATTAATAGGAAATCAAACAATATGCAGGTCACAGAATATAGATCGATGTCTTAGACATGTGGTATTGATTATATATTTTTGGGTCTGCTTACAACTGTGATATGCTCATAATTTTAAAAATTAGTTTGCTGTGATGCAGAACTTTCACGGTAAATTGCCGTGCACACTCAAACTTAATGTCACAATCACAGTTGGATGGATTTATCTCTTTTGACAGCCCTCTGGCTGAAGAAATCTTGGGTCGTTTGGCTGGGTCTTTGTGCTGGATCATGAGGCATGTGGTCTGTAGCGGGTGTGGTCAAGGCGTCGTTCACGAAGTACTTTATTTCGGAAAGCGACATGCTTTCCAGGACCACTATCTGTGGACGGTGAACACAAGGTTCTTTGTTTTCATGCCTATGATGGCCCTGGAAATCCGCGGACCTCATCTGCATCCCTGAAATTCTCCAGGTGGCTCCCCAGAAGTGCAAGCCTTTCTATCCTGGAGGAAACAGGATTGTCCTTCTATCTCAGTGCCACCACTCTTCAACTAGCATTTCATTTGTCCACAAAGTTCTACTAGGCATTTTCTAGAACAGTAAGGGACTGAAGCAATAAGTGTGGCTTTGTTGCTTTTCTGACTCTTAAAAGGGAACTTTTTAAAATTTATTTTTATTTTTTGTTTTGTTTGTTTGTTTGTTTGTTTGTTTGTTTATTTATTTTTATGGCCGGCTCAGCCTTCCCTGAGGGCAGGGCTGGCATAACATGTGGTTCCAGGGATCGAACCGTGGTCCCTGCAGCTGCCTAAGCTTTCCTAAGCAGGCGCTTTAGACTACTGAGCCATCCTGCCGAGCCAAAAAAGGGAACATTTTAATACTCATGTCTGATTGCGTCATTTGCTCCCTTTACTCTTCTGCCCCTAGCCACGTGTTCCATAAATTCACTTAAAAGTCTTGAAGAATAGGATGTTTTTAATGTTCTTTCAAGCAAAGCTAAACATGGAAGGGGATTAATAGCACAAATAATTGTTCCTCTGAATCAGTTATTTAAAGCTAACAAAAACAGTTTTTTCAACTGGCAGAATCATCCAAAACGGTTAAACAATGGCAACATTTTCCACTGGCAACTTGAAAGTCCTTTTAGTAATTCCTTCATGAATCAGCCATGTTTTATTTCACTTTGGGGCTATGTGAGCAGCTGGCCCTCCAATGAAAAATGGTGCAATACATTTTGAAGTGTAATATGGTGTGAAAGAATTAGACATCCAGAAATTATCTATTATTTTTTTCATTTTGTTGCTTCTGCAGTTAGTGGTATGTTGCATGATATTCTCTTTTTGCATTGGGAAGCTGTATGGTGTTTAAGGTCAGCTTTGTAATCTCAAGGGCAAATAAAGAAAATCTCCTGTCCTCTGTTGCAGAACTGTGTCATTTGCTAGGTTAAGTGTGCTATGTCTTCAACTCCTGACACTTTCAATTTGTGACAGACTTACTAGCGACACGACCACATCGTAAATTAGGGAGTGACTGTAATTTTATGCTGACTTAATAATTGCTGTAAAACATGCTGTGATAATTTTGTAGCTGATTAAATTTAAATGATACCCTTTCATTAAAATGTCACTGAAAACAACTTAACGATGGAAGCACAGTGAATCTATTTATTTTTGGAGAAATTTTACATCATTTTAAAAATGATATTTAAAAACCACAATCCTAGTTATCAGAGAAAAGTAGAATTTTCAAACAAACTTAAAGGAATTTTGAAAATGTATTTTCTCAAATTTTAGGTGCTTTATATCAAATATAAAGCTAACATTAACTCTAGAAAAATAACTATAGCATCTGTTATGTACATAAATATAAAAAGAAAGATGTATTTTCAGAACATTTTGAATAGGCTTTCCATAAAGCTATCTATAAGGTGCTGTAATTTTATTGTATATGATATGAAATTGTTTCATGCTCCCAGCAAAGTATCAAAACATATTTTATAGCTACATAAGTATAAGCCTTAATTAAGATAATTTTTTTAAAAAGGTGTTCGGCATTATAGTACACATTTAGCTTTATGAGACAAATGTTCCTGAACATTTTGTTTTTCAGATAAAACAAAATGGTACATAAAATATGTTTTATTAACTTTCTGCAAGTAATGCACCTGGTATAAGTGATGGAAAGTGTTTCAGGTCATAGTAATTTCATTTCACACACAAAACTTTCAGGCAAAAGTTTTCTTCCCTTTCCTTGTCAATTCAGCCCTATCTAGCCCAAAAACACTTAACAGCAGTTAATTGATCTTTACTGAGTTCCCTATACCCTGAAAGCATGGCGCAATGGATTAGGAGTTGCAGTTAGGATGACGCTGTCTTTTCCCTCAGCTTTCATCCACGCAGGTAGTCTAACCGCCTTTGTAATTTAAATATCAACCTGGTAAAGCAAAATTAAGATCAACACATTGAATGATATTACTCTCTGATCCCTAGAGAATAAAACTGGGGTTCATGGGCTTTAAAGGGCGATTGCTTTTAAAAATTCATAAGAAAATATATAGAAACACTTTTATATTCAATACAAAAATAACCTTTAGAAGAAAGCATTCAGTATGCTTATGTCCTTTTCCTTAATAGGAATCAAGCAGCTGAATAACGCTATTCACACACACACACACATACACACTCACACTGTTCAAACAGGCTTTCAGTTTGTGTGTCTAAGAAAAGCATCTTATTTTAATTGATAACCTTGAATTCAGCAGCCTCTTGTCTGTGAAATTTCATATTATATTTAAGGAAAAATAAACATTTCTAGATATCCTAAATTGTAGGACAAGTTGCATTTCACTTGCAGTGAATTTAATACAAACAATACAAAATACTGGAGCAATAGACATCTTCATTAATCTATTGAGCTAAATTCTTTCTTTGTCATTGAAGTTGAGATATTACCTTTATGTCAAATCTTTAAAATTTCTGTGCAGATCATGTACAAGCCTTCTCATGTTTTGGGTTTGTAGGTCTAGTTACTGAGTATTTCAAATATACTGGTTAATTTTTTACTGTCCTCTTGTAACTAATAGAATATGAAAAATGATTAATTTGGTTTGCACTGTGTACAAAAATCAACTGCATATGTGAACTGAGATTGCATATGGAGTGAATGAATGCCCAACTTACAGTAATAAATACCTGAGTCCATCATTGATTCTGTTAACTGATTTTTAAATATAATAAAGATTGTGTGAATTCAGCATATCATACAGTTCATATTGTGCTTCATTTTTCTTAGATCATAATAGAGAGTCCATGTAAATTGACTCCTTGCAGAAAAAAAAAAAAAAAGATGTGGGAAAGGAAAAAAAAAACGGGTAAATGTGTGCTAGGAAATTGTGTAATGAGCTATTTTCAATGTAAAATAATCTTTAATATGTATAAAAGATTTCTGCCCAAACTACATATATTTAGAATATAAATTCCACTTGCTCATATGAAATGTGTATAGCCAATAATCATGTGATTATAAACTAAGTGTCTGGAAGAATGAGAGGAAAGTGTTCCCAGCTTTCACATGGAAATAATCTAGTAGTAATTTGTGCTTCAATATATGACTAAGAAAATAAAATAAAACTTTATACATATCAAGGGAGTCCAGGAGCTGAAAGACTAAGTAATTCTCAGTGCTCAGGGCTCAGCAGTCCGCTGACTACCTCGGGAATATGAACATTAGTATGGGGCTTTATTTTGCATAACATTAGACAATAGAAATTTTTGCAAAGATACAAAATGTCACTGGAATAGTGGTTTGATATTCCCTAAAAATAATTTGAATTGCCTGAAATTATTAGCTCTTGTACTGTCATTCACCAATACTGAGTGATTATTCCATTCACAAAATTCTCCACTATGTCAACTTTTTTTTTTTTAATTAATTAATTAATTTATTTTTTTCTTGTTTCAGAACATTTGTTTATTCACTCATTTTTTATGGCCGTCTCAGCCTGCCCTGATGGCAGGGCTGGTGCAGCATGTGGTGCCGGGGATCGAACCTCGGTCCCTGAAGCCGCCCAAGGTTTCCCAAGCAGGCGCTTTAGACCACTGAGCCATCCCGCCAGGCCCAACTTTTTATACAACAGGTCAACAACTTGTAGCTTTGCAAACAATCGAGAAAAATATTTTTCTATCCCATAAACATTTTATGTTGTGACTAATTTCTTCCAGTTTAAACATTTCATTCAAAAATCATATACTTAGAAGCTGGTTAAACTGAAACATTTCTATGTATACATCACAACTATCTTTTTTTTTTTTTTTTTGTCTTTTTGAGACAGGGTGTCGCTATGCAGTTGAGGCTGGCCTTGAGCTCACTTTTGTAGCTCAGGCTGGTCTCAAACTCACATCAATCCTCCTGCTTCAGCCTCCCTAGTGCTGGGATTACAGGCGTGAGCCGCCACGCCCGGCCATCACAACTATCTTAAGTTACGTATTTCTAAGAAAAAAAGCTAAATTAACAATTACCTAGATTATCTTCTATAGGAACATTTAAATATAGAATATTTTCAAAATAATTTGGCTTTCTCTGTATTTTGTTTAATTTATAAATATTTAATCTTGCCATGTTACGACAAAGTTTCCATTTCCCATCATACTATTTATACTAAGCATTTCTGAGAGTTAATATATGTATCCTCCCTCAAGAAAGAGAGTCAGGGGCTAGGGAGATTTCTCAGTAGAATAAGTGCTTGCTTGGCAAGCACAAGGGCCTTAGTTCAATCCCCAATTCTGCAAAACACAAAACAAAGCAAAAACAAACAAAAAAAAAAAAATGAGGAATCATACAGATGATTTTGTCCCTTTGTATTTTATTTTAACAAATTAAGAACATAGCGAATGGAAGCTTCCATAATTCAAGAAACTTCCATTTTTGATGTTTTTAGTGCTTCAGAATTAACCTTTTTAATATATTTACATTCATTGATTTAGGCTTTCTAAAAAGAAAGATGATATTGGATCTCTTCACTATATGTTAGATCGCACATAACAGAGAAATCTGCTGGTAGACGTCTTAGCCTACCTGCCCATTTTCCTTGCTCAGTATTTCTCTAAGACACACATATGATTTGTTTCTTGCTCCATGTTATCAGCACGAACTACTAAGGAATCAAGTCAGTATTGATTTACAACACAGATAATTATGGATGAAGGTGCGAGAAGGCTTTCTAATAGAATCCTGTCAATCAACTCTCAGCCCAACTTTCTCATTATGTGTTTGCTGAAACCATATGATGGAATTTGTCTGGTGACATTTCAGGGATAGTGACTTTGATTTCAAAGGAAACGTTTCAGGTTCATTTCATTACCTTAGAAAAGTAAAAGCAAATTTGCCTTATAAAAAGCAATTACTTCTCAGCTGACCAGTGCACAATAGCAATATAGGAGAGATTTCTCATTCTGCTATTCAAATCCTGAACCAGCAAACTAGTGTTTGATTTTGCTTTAAGGCAATTTTATCATGTTTGAATTGTGAAAGCATTTAATCTTCATAAAGTAGGTTATTATAATGGAGATCATATTGTACTGGTATAGAATACGGGCTAAAAGACAATAAGGTATTGATATGGATTCAGCATTTATGGCATTTTAAGTATATTTGGTAAAAAAGCATTTATGAACATTTTCATAAATGTGAAGAACATATTCAAAATTGACATGACACTCTTATTTGCCATTCATCCATTTTAAAACAAATTTTTTGTTGATTTTTAAGTAGTAAGCATGATAAATGTTTCTACTCTACAGTCAATACAATGTATATTGCTAATAAGATGTTAAACTTTTCACAATGTCTTAGTAAAATAGTGTTTTAATTTGTCCTCTGAATTAACTGTGCAGCTCATGAAAATATTTTCATGAAATTATTTTTAACTTAATGCATATTCTAAAAATTGTAAAAATTGAAATCAGAAGCTTCTTACTGGTAAAGATTTGGTAATTTTCAGAATCGAGTCTAACAGAGGATTACAACAAAGATTATCTTGTAGGTATCTAATTAACGATTATCCTGTGCATACTGTTGAATAAAAAAACATATGATCATAGATTAACAAACCAATAAAAAATTTATCAAATCTTAAAAAAAAAATAAATAAAAGTTAAGGATTAACTTAAACAACATTTTCTTGATGTAGAAATTTTTGTAATAATGACCAGTACTGTTTAAGATTATTCTCCAAAATAAATTTCCAGTGTAAAATAAAAAAAGAAATAAGAAAAACATCAGCAAAAACAAAAAGTTGATTTATAAATTCAAATAAGCTTTGAAATATCATACAGTAAGTAGTTAAAATGATGATGTGAAAATATGTTTCAGAATTTTTAGTAAATTAATTATGTACATATATTGTGGCTATCAAAACATTAAAGAGAGGATATAGGAAATGTCATGTTATTTTCTGTTAAAGTTTATCAACATTTTTAATATTATATGAATACTCATATTAGACATGGTTATGGTATGGCATTATGGTTTATTCACATATCACTCAGCTAATAAGAAATATAAAGTTTCAATTCCTTGTGCTTAAGGCCAATAGTCAAGACTCAGAAATGAGCAAATTCATTGACACAGACTGAATATCAATAAGCATCACTGAGCACATAAAGCTGGTTAACTCTGCCATCAAGTCTAGCAGGGAGATTTGAGATTTATCTGTTTTGGAACAAAAACAAACACACACAAAAAAATGCTAAATTATGTTTCTCCAAAGCCCACCATACACATAATAAAGACCAAAGGGAAAAATGCAGAGATCTGTGCTAAACCATGTCTGAGGGAGAGAAGAGCTTGTAAGTCACCTCCAGGACACAATAAGTATGAAGAGATACAGGGCATGGAAAATAAGGAAGTGAAATCTCAGTAAAAAAAAAAAAAAAAAAAAAAAAAAAAGATGAGAATAGGGCTGAAGTTAATGACATTTCAGAGTTCACATAGGCGAGACATAGGGAACATGCACTGACAAGAAAGGGCAAATTGTTAATGATAGAAAACAAGTTTACTGAAACTAATATTTCTCATTATGCATACTGCATCTCATCAAAAATTGCTTTTCACTATACACACTTCTTGTGAAGCTGAAAAAATTAATCAGTGGCATATTTACTATTACTTGACAGTGTTTGGTGAGGTGAAAAAGTCACCTCAGATTTCTAAAACAAAAGCAATTATTATATGAAAATTCTGATGCTGTATGATTACTATATGCCTATGCAACAAAAGAAAAATATAAAGAGCATCTTGTCAGCCACAACTTTAGAAGTTCCTTTATTTTAATTCAGTCTTGAAAATTATCTAAAAGTAACATATAAATTTTTGACAAATTTATCCCTTTGCTTAAAGAGAGAATAGATATTGTTAAAGTAAACTATTCATATTATGCGGGTGTTCAGTTATTGGGAAACTTGTTCATTAAATTTGATTTAAAACTCCTTTTAATAATAATAATAATAATAATAATAATAATAATAACAATAATAGTTTTCATCCAACCCTGTGTTCTCATTCTAGGTATATTCCCACAAGAATTAAAATATCCTATTACTGTGATACATGTATCCACATGTTTATAACAGTACAATTCATCCCGGGTCCGAAGCTGCTTATATGTTCAACAGAAGGATGCATAAAAATGACTATTTATATACAGTGGGTACTTGTCTGTCATGAGAGATACATCTGAGTCATTTTTGAAAAATCAGTTCATGTTGAGACTGTAATGTTAAATGAAGTAAATCAGAGGTGAATACTTAAGTATCACAATATCTCTTACATGAGGAACTCAAATATAAACACTAAAAAAGGGAGATAGCTGATAGGAAGCAGGGAGATAGATAACAGAAAGATAGGAGAAGCAGTAGGAGGCAAATAATAGAAAGTAAGGAGATAGATATCAGGAAGTAGGGAGTCAGATGATAAGGAATAAAGAGCCAAGTAACAGGAAGTAGGGAGACAGACAAAAGAGAGTTGCATGGCAGCTAACAGAAAGTTGGGATGCACATGAGGAGAAGGGAGGCAAATAACAGGAAGTAGGGAGATAGATAACAAGAAGTGGTGAGGTAGATGATAAGAAATGGGGAGGCAAATGATAAGTTGTATGGAAGAGGATAACAAGAAATAGGGAGGCAAATAGCAAGAAGTAAGTAGGCAGATAATTTACAAATGGAAAGGGCACAAGATGGAGGAATAGGAAAAGGAAAAAAAAAGAGAATAATACTAAGATATGTCGCATACATATACCAACTCTCAGTACGAAGTGTAATTATAAAACATGTTAAGATATAATACTTTAAAAAGGTAAAACTTGAAGAAAACGAGAATAATAGAATTGTTTTCACTATTACTTAATAAACTCAATAGCTCATCATTGTAAATAAATGACCTATACAAGCTTTTTCTTCATTAAAGTTGACTATGACCCTCCTATCAGTCAACATGCCCGAGGCTGAACACACTCTAATGCTCTGAAGCTTTTGTTCTTAAATGTACCTTAGTTTCAGAATCCCATATCAAAAATAATTTTCTCCCTAAAATCATGTTCAGCTTTTATTAGGTAAAACCAACTATTCAACAGTCATGTTTACCTATCTCCAAAAACCTTTTATACACACATTTTATAGGGGGAGGATTTTTGTTTGTTTGTTTTGTTTTAAAAATTCATTGTTACATCATTGGGACCTACTGGAGGGCCTAACAAGTTATGATTGGAGGAAATGAGACAATAACATTCAAAGCGAAATAGTAACTATCAGCCTACAGTTTTAGACAATTTATTTTGTTCCATATTTATCTCTTTACATTGATAGTTTATTTAACCATTTCAACTACTATAAAAAAAATTGATAATATTTTCTCCAATTCACTGATGGGAAAATAAAGACAAACATAGAGCCATTAAAGCCCACATGTTTGGGCGATATGGATACTGCTCACTTACTAATTCAACTTTATTTTCATGTCTTTGAATTTTCCATTTATTAAAATTAAGACAACTTTGTCTCTCAGTTTGCGTGGTACACTTTTGGTGTGAAGTGAAGTTTGGGAAGATATATGCTAACCAGTTTGGATAAATGTGACATTTGGGGAAAATAGAACTAACTTTCTAAGTTATTTTCTTAGATAAAATTGATAATGTATTAAGCATAATTTTTTTTATTTTTTATTTTTTGTGTGATGGCTGGCTCAGCCTCAGCTGGAGGTAGAGCTGGCACAGCATGTGGTGCCAGGGATCAAACATGGTCCCGGAAGTTGCCTAAACTTGCCTAAGCAGGTACATTACACCGCTGAGCTATCTTGCCGGCCTTTATTAAGCATAATTTTAAAAGTTTTGACAATTGCATAAGATTGAGAAATGTTTTACCCCTTATCTATTACATTAATTCTTCCTCCAAGTTTTGCTTAAAATTATTTTTTTAAAATCCTAGTAAACAAAAATAAACGTAATGGTTAATTTTGAGTACCTACATATTCAGGAAGGATTTCTTCACTACTCCCACTACAAACTAACCAAACAATTTTAAGGTTAGATTCAGACTGCTGGGCTGTTTCTTCCAACAACAAATAACATTAAAACAAACAAACAAATAAACAAAAAATACTTCAGTATGTACCATTCATTAAGTAAGCTTATCTCTGTGATTTTTATTGCAGTGAAAGTGCAATTCATAAAGCTGTAAATGTCAGGTGACTCCTTTCCAATTTCTTTGAAAATGAATATCATTTTCTTTTATTTCCACATTCATGGGACATATTTGGAAGAAGAAATAAAGGATAGCATTACTTTAGTGAACTATTGTTTGCTTTCTCCAGAACAGGTATACACATTTGTATCCTAGGGTGAAAAAAAAGAAGAATTATTTAACAGGAGATTTTTATTTTTGTAAAACAGAAAAGAAAAGTAATATCTACAAGGAAAGAGGAAACAGTAACCTTTAGCAGTCACACATGTTTAGAAAAGAACAGTAGAAATATAGAAAAGCTCCACTGTGTACCTTTGTTGTTTTCAGATTTCAAATGAAGAAACATAATATTGAAATGATTAACAACTATATACAACAGAAAATGTGACAATATGACAGTTTTATGATTTCTAACATAATATGTGTCCCAAATTTAAGATCGTCTGCTGTAGAAATATAGTGTGTTCCATTTAATTGCCACTCATTTTAAAATATTATTTTCTAACAAAACTTCTGTAAATATTTGAAGTAATACTCAGACAATAAGTTGTAAGAAACTACTGAAATTGTACAGAACTGTATTCAACAAAATCTGGAATAAAAGGTTAGAATATTTTGTATCTAGCCGTATATTTAGACACAAAATCCATTTTAAAATTACAATAGAAGCACCTGTGATGAAATAGATAAACATCACATAGTACTTTAAGACTAATCATTTTTATGAAAAATATATTTAATTACTGTAGATAGAACAAAGGACAAATCATAGAAAAAAGGTAGCAAAATGCAACATTATTTGCTCGAAAGTCAAATTCCAACTTTGTGAGTATTACTCTTTAAAATTTTAGTTATAGATACTTCTCAGTTACAGGAGGTATGTGAAACCGATTTGGACCTGGTGATCCATGTCTATTACCTTAGCACTTGGGAGGCAGAGAGAGGAAATTCATGAGCTTTAGGCAAGCCTGAGTGACATAACAAAACCACGGCCTGGCTAGAATCCAGAGTGAAATCCTGTCTCTAACAAACAAATGCCTAATTCTCATACACTAACATCAGAGCACTGATTTTCTGGCCATTTCTGACATTATTTTGATTGTCAATTTGTCTATTCTCTAACAATAAAAAAAGCATAGCCTCTACATATCTTCTTCATTTTTGCAAACCATGAAAACTAGAAAGCATTAGTTTTTTCTATCATAAAATAGCTCTTTTCCATTGAAAATGTACAAAGAGTAGGATGGACATGAGACACTGTTTCAAAAGAACCTAAGGAAGTGAATGACTAAAAGCAGGGAAGGTGCACATTACCAGATTCAAGAGACTAAAGCAAAAACTAACACTAGGCTGCCACCTAAAGAATTTGGTGTTCAACCCTATCTTTCTTAAAATAATCAGTCAGGTGCTCAATAAGTGACAAGCAGAAAGGAGTTATAATAAATCCAGGAATGCAGTGCCAGGCTGATAGCTCAGTGGACTAAAGCGTCTGCTTAGGTAGAAGGCAGTGGTCGGCATTTGACCCCCTGTGTGCTGTGCTGGCTTCACCACCTGGGCACCCAGAGACAGCGATTGAGGCTGTGTGTAGTGGCACATGCCTATAATCCCAGCACTTGGGAAGCTGAAAACAGGAGAATTACTATGAGTCTGATCTAGGTATGTAGTGAGGTGGTATAGATCCTGTATATCCAATCTTTAATACAGAAAGACAAAAATAATCCAGGAATGCAAACATTTACAGTCGCCAAACGATGTTTCTGCTGCTAAAATGTTCAGGCTTATTTTAAAAATTATGTACCCCAAGAGGTTTAAACCTCACAAAAGCTGGAACAACATCCTCATTAGGAATATTCATCTGATGAAATTAACATATCCTTGAAATCTTTTAATGGCTTTAGGGATTCTTGAGGTCAGCTCTCTAACTTGATGAAACCAAGAGACACCAAGGTCTCTCCCATTTCTGTGGGAAATACTGGTAATCCTTGGCATCAACTGTTACAATTAATAAGCTATATATGTCTATTTGATTATTATAAATGATCACTTCTGAAATGGAAGAGATTAAGGAAAGCAAGGAAAGCTACAGATGAAAACTCTGCTGAATGTCTTTGGAAGAGTAGGAAACATTTAATGCTGGATGATAGTTCTTAGCCCTCTTGGGCTGAATTCTCTGGTTTCCAGTATGCAAACATATCCTTGCATTCTTCCTCATCCACCTCTGTTGGTGTATGTCACAAGCAATTTTCTAATTGCTTATATGTTTAGGTATCTTGAGCTATATGCATTTCTCTGGTAAAGCACTGACTGATACAGCTGGCATGGTCTTCCTGAGAAGGTTTGGGACTGGGTGTCCTGCCACACACAAATACACAGTCTCATGCCATCATGGAGCAACTTCAAGAGTTCGTGATTAATTCATGATCCAATGCTGGAATTGTGTGTAAGTGCTACACTGGAGCTGGGGTGGTTACCCTGAATACAATATAAGGATGGGAGAGCAGCTTGCTAGTTACCACAACTACTCCTCCTCCTTTTGCTCTTTGTTGTCTCACAGCACCATGCACTGCTGTATTCTTCCATGTGCCACTCTGCCTTGGAGCCAACAGGGTATGGATCGAAAGCTCCATGAATTGTGAGGTAAATAACGCTTAATTTCATTTGTTGGATATTTTGTCCCAGCAGTGAGGAAAAATTAACTAAGAGAAAAATTGATACCGTGAAGTGGTGCTATTTCTAGGACTATACCTTACCATATTATTCAGGGCCTTAAGGAGTGGCTTATGGGAAGAGATAGGAAAGGTTTGGAGATGTCACCTGAAAGAGAAGTGCTAGAATGCCTTTGGATGTTCTGCACTGGACACTCTGGACAGAGCTCGGGAGAATAGAATGTTGATAGAAGTCCTACCTGTAAAGGCCATGCTGGGGAGGTTTCTTCTAGGAAAAAGGACTGCATTGGTTGACTCCAGACAGCGCATGTTATGACTTGGTAGGAAGTTTGTCTAAATTTTGCTAGTGTCCAGAGATTTTACCAAAGACTATGATTAAGTTCAGCAAACTGTTTAATCTCACACAACCACACACAAAAAAAATCAAGGCAGTCAAATGTTAAGTCACTGGCATAGCTCCTTTTGGAGGCTTTCAGTCTGATTTATTTTGAGAACCAAGAGAAAAGAACCCAGAAGGATGATTTAAAGTATTTGGAGTTTGGCCAAAATGGAAAAGCCAAAAGGGTTGTGGAGTACAGGGATAGAGCTGAGCAGATCTCCATTACTGAGAAGGAGAAGAATAGGAAAAATTGCCACGGAGGCATCATAAGAAGCAGGATGTTTCCACCCTTTGCTACCTCAAAACTGCAAAAGCAAAATACTTTGCTTAGAGGAGAAATCCTCAGAGCACTATATTACAGATGGTGGCAGCTGCCACATGAGGTCCCAGAGTGGGGCTGGCATGGAGAATTTGTTGCTCTGAATCAGGGTCATGGTGCTCAGCAATTCAGGAACTCTACCCCTTCAGCCAAGAGAGAAGAAAGCCTGGCTGCTGCTCCAGCTGACAGTGGACCCAGGCATGATCTTCATCATCATGGTTTTAGGTCCACATGGAAGGCAATGCAAGAATTCTGAGATTAAGAAGGCTTCTACCTAAATTTCAGAAGGTCTGGGAGTCCAGGCAATATGCCTCTGGGAGGGGAGTGGGTAAAATGGAATGTAAGAAGCCTGAAGAGCAGCAGAAATCCTGAAAGTTTGGAAAATCTAGAAATGTGAATTATCTAAGGAAAGTTGTGAGCAGAGAGAAAAGTGCCATGGGGGAGCCACATGGAGCTCACAATTTGACCCAGATTTCTTTGGATGTTCCACCTAGAAGTGCAGGAGTGGATGCCTACGCTTTTGGGCTTTAGACTTGCTTTGGTCCCAATGCTTTATGTCCTGCTGTTTGTACCTTTTGGAATGATGTTTATCTTGTGCCACTGAATGTTGCAAGTGTTTAACCTTTCATTTGTACATGGGTTCATGGCTAAGAGTTTGCCTTAGATCTTGAAGGATTATTTGGAATTGGGCTTTCCAGCAATGCTGAATCTAGTAAGGCTTCGGAAACTCTTAACGATGGACTAAAATGTCCTTTCCATAAATGGATGTGCATGAGTCTTTGGGGTCCAGGGTTGGAATATTATGGTTTGTGACTAGATGTCTTGTCATGCAGTCAAGAGGTGATTTCCAGAGTCTGTGATTACCTCGAGACTCAGTGCTGCAAACAAGGGTGTGAGTGCCACACTGGCCCTGGGGAAGGTAGCCTGAGTACCATATGAGGATGGGAGAGAGTGGCCTGCCAGCCACTGCTCCTCCCTTTGCTCTTTTCTGTCCTCCACTGGCATGAACTGCGGAACTCTATGTGTGCCACTGTGCTTTGATGCAGCCTAGTATAAGCTGAAGCTTCCACAAACTGTGAAGTTACAAAACCTTTACTTCCTTAATTTTGCATTTTTGGGTATGTTGCCCCAACAGTGAGAGAAAAGTAACTAAGACACTTCTCATTGTGAATATTCATCTGCAGAAATCAGGAAGCCATAGAACTCATAGAACAGCATCAATAGATTAGAACACTTATAGTTTTATGCTTTTTAACCTTCTACAAGATAGCGAAAATTATCACATCTGTTTCAGACTCTTAGGTACAGGAAATAAGTCATTCTCGGGGAAAACAATATCTGAAAAATGCAGGAAGAATTATATAGCATCTCTATTTTTTTTTAAATCACATATTTCTGAAAATGAGGCCAGCCATGCAAGACCTTCTTTTAGGAAAGTCTCCTGGCCCCCAAATTGAGAAAAAAAAAAATGGTGTTTATATAAACCCCCAAAATAATAGATAGCCCTATCTTAGATAAACAAAATTTCTTGTATTTATTTATTCCATATACATGTTTGCCCATAATTTGTTGCTCAGAAGTTTAACACTCTGCTTAGTTTGTTTTTGTTTTATGTTTGGGACAGAACTCAGGGTATTTGTCAGAGATAGACATTCAGTCTTCTCTCTGTCTCGCTCTCTCTCTCCCTCTCTCTCTCTCTCTGTCTCTCTCTCTCTGTCTCTCTCTCTATATATATATATTTCTTTTTTCAAACCCAAGTTCTAGCCACTCTTCAAATCATCAAGTCTTATGCACTATAGTGTGAACTATTGCTACTAATAAGCTGTTTTTCTATTACTAATCAGTGAAAGTTTCATGGCCTACTCCTACAAAAGTGATTTTTTTCTCTCCTACACTTTCCAGGCATTTGCATTATAAATTCGCATCATAAAATCCAAAGGAACTGGCATATTATCTGCCCTGTTGGACAACTTGTCTTGCTGATGATCATTCTGCAAAGGCTGCAACAGTGACCAAGTAAATATCCTGATTTTATTATTAGGCAAAGGCAGTCAAGCGCATTCTAAATAGTTCAATATGTTTAGTTAAAGGTCAGAACGTGAAATCCAAGATCTAATTCCTTTTGACGTTTCCCCCATTTTACTACAACCGCTGCTGTACCACAACCACAACCATTGCCATACAACAACCACTGCTATTCCACCTCAGCTTTCATTTCATTTTTAGTTAATAAATGAAACTATACTTCAATGCATAGTAAAAAAAAAGGACATAATAAAGGTAGCTTGGTGAAAGTGAATATTATGGGTTTTTGTTTAAGTTTTGAATGGCTGAAGTATAATATATACCTCTAGGAAATCATTTTTGGTTGCTAGCTTAAATAATAACTCTGTAAAATATTGTGTATTTACCCTGCTGATATTGTAATAGACTTCTGTTGCTCAGGGTATAATTTGAAAATAACACTATCTTCTTTGATACCCTTTGAAATCAAAATAATAATTTTTTTGCTTCCTTATTTTCCTATGGAGTTCCTAAGTCTTAAAAGCATATTAACATGTTTCAACTCTTAGTAAATTGCTTTCGCTCCTTCATGGAACAGTGATGAATATTCATTTTAATATTGAGGAATTCTATAGCTATGGGCTTCCCAATTCATTTATGTCATCCAACTTGGCATTTGCCTAGCTGATCTTGTTGTTTTTGTTTGAGATAATTTCATAATGATTAAAAATGAGGAATTTGGGCTGAATATTGTGAAGGGATTGCCATGACATAAAAGTAAATATAAGGAAGTTTAATAAAAGAAGCAAAAGTGTAGACTGCTTGTCGTGTTGCCATTGATTTGAAAAACACAAACGAGTGAAAGGGAGTGTTTCTACAAGCTTAGCTGTTAGGCTCATGTCTCATGAAATTGGATGGTGTTCCAAGGGAGAAAATATCCCTAGATAAATTTGATTTCAGCAGCAAGCATAATAAGATCAAAGTTGCATAGCTAAGCTGCATTTAACTATTTGATGTTTAGTTCTTTTTATTCACTTGTTTCTAGTTTTATCTTCTATCAGTGCACATCCGCAGTACATACTAACATTCCTCGTGGGGAGTTGATGACAGCACATAAAGTGCCTTAATTCCTTTCTCACCCTCTGCTACTTGTGTGTTTCCCTTCTTTCTCCATTTCTTGATCTGTATTCCTTTTGTAAAAGATCTGTCTTCATATTTAAGTTTCTCATCTAAGGAAGTCATGCAATATTTAAGATTTTGGTTTGATTTATTTTAAGTAATTAAGTACGTTCATTTTTCTAGAAAGGATACAAGTTTAGTCCTCATGGATATGCTCCATTGTGCATTAAGATTGCATTTTCTTGATGAATTCTTCTGCTGTTGAACATATTGCCAAATGTCACTGAATGGAAGTTTGGGCTCACAGAAATAGTACAGTGCGTCCTCCTCTGTTTCATTCATTAGATCAGCAATGACTGCTTCTTTTTTCTTTTTTTTTTTTTGAGACAGGGTCTTGCTATGCAGTTGAGGCTGGCCTTAAGCTCACTTTTGTAGCCCAGGCTGGTCTCGAACTCGCACCAATCCTCCTGCCTCAGCTTCCCGAGTGCTGGGATTACAGGCATGAGCCACCACGCCCGGCTAATGACTGCTTCTTTAAGTCAAAATGACAATGAGAGCTAAACAGAATCATTCAGGAGTTCATGGTGGTCTTGATCATACAACCAGATATATCTGGAAGAGAACGGCCAGGACTTACTCAAATAGCTGGCTAGAAGAGTGGAATAAACATTCTCAAAAGAAAAGAAGATTTTGAAGGAGATTAATGATACTGTGTCTCTTACTATAATAACTTAAAAAAAAAACATTGAGAATTGAGTAGATTTTTTGACAACATGTGCACTTTAAAAGTAAAACCACTCAGGTATAGTCATAGCCATGCCACACACTGGTTATGAGTAAATGAACCATGTCAGTAAGGAACTAAATCAAAAGGCAAAATGTATGTACCAATATCACTAGCTGGTAACTACATGCATGCTGTAGCGCTACTATAGATATCTGAAATTCTGTAATGAACAACTTAATCTGTTGGATAAAATCAAACTATATGAAGTTAGATATCCATACCAATGATATATTCAGAATTTTTTTTCTTAAGTACAAAATTCATGTTTCATCTCATGAGTGCATCAATGCCATTACATACACATTAAGTTCACAAAGTCACTATTGTGATAATGCAGTCATGATATGAATTTTAAAAAAATCCATAGAAATAATTTCAACTTTACAAAAGTCACCACACGTTTTGCACCTCCATTACTTGAAATGATGCAGTGATGAAATGTGGAGCATAGCAAATTATAAAATTTGCAAATAATTTATGCTTCTGGAATAGAAGTATAAGAAATGAAAATAAGAAAGAAAAGTGGCAAAATTCAAAGGGGATTATTTTTTTTGTCATAGTTTATGTCTAGTTGTTTCCCAAAGCCTTATGCAATTGTGGGGCCTGAACTTCTAGAGTTTGAGACTTGACTCATGATCCACCGGGATTATGTGTTTTAGTGCCGATAGCGCTAGGAGTCTGAGTACTTCTGGGATTATGGGTGTAGTTTAATGCAGATAGGCTGAGGCACCTAAGGTGGATAGGCTAAGGCAGAAAGCCTGCATGTAATACAAAGAGAGACAGAGAGACTCACCCTGTTGCTCTCTGCTCCCCCGGTTGTACCGTTGCCTCTGTCACCCTTTTGCTTTTCCATTGCCATGAACTTGCGCTCTCTGTCGTGTGCCCCTCTGCCTTGAAGCCAGCCAAGTATGGAGTGAAATCTCCAGTAACTGTGAGCTAAATAAATCTTTCCTTCCTTCATTTTGGGTGTCAGGTATTTACCCCAACAAGGAGAGAAAAGTAATTAAGACAATTTTTATGTTAATTTTATACATGGCCATGTTTTTTGCAAATTCTGACATAATTAACATGTAACAGTGTGAGCATTATCAATACATATTTTTCATTTCCTCAGACATAATTTCTTTCTGTTATTTCAGACACAGATAAACCAATGAAGATTTGGCTCAAATGCTGTAGGTGAAGAGCAACATCTTCATTGCATAAGGGATCTCTAACCTTGCACATGAGTATTTTAACATCAGTGTTAATTTTCTGACTTTTTAAGATAAATACCATCTGGAGTCATTAAAATATCTAGAACTTTATCAAATTCAAGAAACATGAATGAAAAAAAAATTTGCAGTTCAAACTGATATTTATAAAACTATCTTATGACAAATACTTCTCCAAAATTGTTAAACTTTCAATTACTAAAATCCTTAAACCTTAGCAACTGAAATTACATCTTTTAAGAGTATAATTGGTACAAATCTTTTAAATCCAATTTTCAATTTAACTGCATCTTTCTCTAGTGCAGCTAAGGACACTTTATTATTGGGGTAAATTGTAAGGTCTCTATTTTATGTTCCATTTCTCTCTCTCCATAAAATTCACATTTGAGAACTTTGGAGCTCAGGGTAGAAAAAATTGCAACCCTCCCTTTTAGTGACACCCCTTCTAGCAGTCAAGCAATTAGTGCCATGTGGCAGGAACCTGAAGTGATCTCAGGCTGTTTTTCCTGATGTCAAATCAGGCAAAACATGACTAAGGTCACTTCAGGCCTAGCACCATGCATCTACAGGCATGTGCTCATCCTGGTGGGAGAAAGGGGTTTCAACCCCTCAACTTCATTACCTGAGAATGAACCCTATGAACGTCTGGCCTCCTGAATAATGAAAACATGCTGGCAGGCTGCTCCCTGGTGAAGGAAATCTTTCTCTGACCTTTGTTCCTCGCTGCATCTCACTGCATCTCACCCTCAGCTCAGAGGGTGAAAGACAGAGTCACCCTGAGTCTAAGCTCTTGGTTCTCATCCTTAATTTTCATAAGTAGTCCCTAATAGATAAAGTAATATTTTGCTGCTCACCAAAAGACAATTTTTGGAATGTGAGGGTTTTATTTTGTTTTGTTTTGTAGTACCAGGGATCAGGAAGGTGAGTTTTTAATAGTTCTTGCCAGTTTCACTGGGAAAAGCTTCAGTGTAATCATCCACATTTTTGATTTTCACATATTTGAAGATTTTCTAACCTTCTTTAAGTACTGGTGGCCAGGGAGATACCTCAGTAGAATAAGCACTTGCCTAGCAAATGCAGGGTCCTGAGTTCAATCCTAGGTACCCAGCATCCCTCCAAAAAAAGAAGAAAGAAAGAAAGAAAGAAAGAAAGAAAGAAAGAAAGAAAGAAAGAAAGAAAGAAAGAAATGGTTTACTGACTCCAAGGGAGGAATCTCATGGCAGAAATGTATGGTAGAAGAGGACTGCTTTCCCAGTAATAACTAGGAGTCAGAGAGAGGACTCGGGAGTTAGGCCAAAAGTACACACATAGGTGTCGCATACCCTGGTAACCCAGCTCTAACAAGCCTGCCCCAGTGGCATATTAGACCTGGCCTCCTCAGGAGATTAGTTCATTCATGAACCTACTTTCTGTGACCTTAAAGTCCAGCTACTAACCTGGGAAACCAGGTTCATGTACTTCTGCATTCAAATTTTTTGTGTTGTATACTTTTCTGGTCTGCCAGGCTTTCCTTTGAAATATGGCTGGAAGCATTTCTCTTCTCTCTCTCTCTCTCTCTCTCTCTCTCTCTCTCTCTCTCTCTCTCTTTCTTTTGCTTGTCAGTAGTAATAGTGTCATGTGTTCAAAGCTAAGATGGACAGGCAACAGCAAAGGTAAATAGGCTATACTGGATCCAGGCCTCTGTTTGCCTCGGCAGTTAAGTGAAGTCAAGACCCAGCTCATCCCAGCTTCAAAGTTGCAAAAATCATAAACTTTTAATTGAAAAGAGGTGCACTAGAAGGATCTCCGAGCTAACTGATTCCCTGGGATTGACTTTGCAGATCTGTATACTCTTCCAATAACATTTTTGTAAAAAATATTTTGAAATCTAGCTTTCAATTCGTTTCTACAGTTTGTTAAGACAGCGACTTCACAAAGCATCAGGGATGCATGCTGCAACTTTTTTGTCATGCAAAGTGCTGTTGCAACTCAAAAGCACTAATTAAGCTAAAGCGACCTCATGGGAGGCATTATACAGGCAGAACTGCAGCCTGTAGTGAGCCCAATAACCATGGCCCAGGATTATTATTAAGAAGGAAAAAGGAAGGTCACAGACCTCAAAGGAGAAGCAGCTGCAACCATGGCACACACTGCTCATCCCTCTGCAAGTATGCATCTGTAGCTCTGTACAGTTTCCACCTTTAGTTTTAAAAATTCTTTAGAACATAATATTTTTAAAATCATAAAATGTTGAATCACCTCAAAATATGGTAAGACTTCTGTCCTATTTGAAGATAGTTACTATTTATTTCTACTTACTAATAAAATGAAGAAAAGTTCCTTGGTTATTGCTATTCACAATAATTTTAACAGAAATGGACAATTGATACCATATCTAGAAGTCTGCTATGAATAATCATTAACAGCTATTGCTTGCTTACTGCTGCAAACTCTGCAGGTGTTAATTCATTTTACATTTTCACAGATGGGAAAAAATCAGTTAGAATTGCAAACACCACAATATTTCCAGTGTACATTTTTGTCCTTCAGTAAGGCTCTATGTTTAAACTATGAGCTTCAGAATGAGATTGATGACCTCATGCTTAGAAGATGAATAATTTTAACATCTACATATGACAAAATTTTTTTCGAAAATATGTTTCCATTAGTTTAATATTATTTCCCTTGATATGCATGTGAAAAGAGATTTAACATTTTATATGATATTTTTAAAAGTTCATGTTGGTATTGTCATGGAGATGGCAGTTGCATTTCTCTTAATCAGTATGATAGCCTCAGGCTACATGATTTTCCCTGAAATAGGTACATAGTAAAACTAAAATATCTTATTATTATTCTCAAAAGTACTTATACATGTAGCAAATCACACTGTTGGAAAACTGTGAACTTGAAAATTTTCTATGACTTTACAGCAATAATATTCCAAATACTTATATTCAATACCTCATAACTAGAAAATTATCTTTCACAAATGAGCCAAACATCTTCAGTAGAAGAAAGATAATGTCTTTAATAAATGGCTCTGGAAAGCCTGGTCTTCATATGGCAAAAATTAAACTTCAGTTGCATCCCTCACCATGCACTAAAATTGAAATGGATCAAAGATCTAACTAGTAAAACAGAAATGCTAAATGCTGTGAGAGGATAGTTGGAACTCTTGAGGACACAGGTGTAGGGAGAGACTTTGATTACACTGGAAATATCACAATACATCACCAATTAGAATCGTATCATTAAAAAGGACAAACACTGCATATTAAAGAGATGTACCACAGACTGGGAAAGATTTTCTGCCTCAGACAAAAACTGATAAATAGAATGCAGAAGGAATGGAAAATAATCAAACTCCCCAAATATAAAAACTCATGCAATAATGAGCGTCTGAGATGAACACCCACTTCTCAGATAATTAAGAACAAATAACAAGGGCCAGCCAGACAGCCCTGAGGATTAAAGTGCCTGCTTAGGCAAATTCAAGGCTCCTCCCTCCCCTGAGTTCTGTCAGCTTCACCCCCTTGGGCACGCTGAGACACGGAATGAGACCAGCTGTGGTGGTGTGAGGCTGTAATCCCAGTGTCTGTGAGGAGGAAACCAGGAGAATCACTCCAAATCGGATCTGTGTACTGAAACCCCATAGACTGCATACTAAATGCATTTTAAAATAGAACAAATGGAAAATAAATATAGGAAAAAAAAGTGAGATTCCATTTCACTCCAGAAAGAATGCATATTAATGAAGAAAACAAACAGTAACGTAATCTGGGAGCGACGTGGATAAAATTCACTTTTTTCCAGTGTTGGCTAGAGTGTGACCTGGCACAACCACAGAGGAAGTCAGTGAGGAAAGTCGTCCAAAATCTAGGAAGAGAGGTTCCATTGGACCTAGCAGTTTGCCTGATTGGTTTCTCCTTAAAAGACTGAAAAGCATCATAATGAAGCGAGAGCTGTGCACCAGTGTTGACAGAACCCCCAACACCCCTGTTGGGCATGGGTAAATATTGCAAATAGGCCCAATGCGCGCCCACCAACTAATGAGTGGATAAAGAAGATGTGATTTTTCTATACAATGGAGCACTTCTCTGTCATAGACGAGGATGAATTTGAGATATTTATAAGTAAATGAATGCTTCCAGAGACCAATCGCTTTTTTATTATCCAAAGTGAACACAAAATAGTAAACAACAACAACAAACATTAGAAATGATACAGAACGCCAGCAAATGAAACGATAGGAAATTGACATTTGCTGTATTACAAATTAGAAATTAGATTTAAGATCAACAGATAAAAGCATGCAAAGTTGGTTTAACAAGTTATTATATGTTAAGAAGCACACACAAAACAATAAGTAGCAACTGCTCTCCCCAGTAGAAATCAACAGTGTAATTATCCAGACCAGCATATAAACGTACATAAATCTCTTTCCCCCACTTTCTTTTTCTTGTTCTTTTCCTCATTCCAGTTGTCCCTTCCCCATATTCTTTCCTTTTATTTCTTTTTAAAAAATATTTAGTACAGCCGGGCGTGGTGGCTCATGCCTGTAATCCCAGGACTTGGGAGCCTGAGGCAGGAGGAGTGGTGCAAGCTCGAGACCAGGCTGGGCTACAAAAGTGAGCTCAAGGCCAGCCTCAACTGCATAGTGAGACCCTGTCTCCAAAAGCAAAAAAGAAAAAAAACAAAAAACAAAAAAGAAATATTTAGTACAGGATCTATGGGGTCTTACCACACAGATCAGACTCATAGTGATCCTCCTGTTTTCAGCCTCCCAAGCACTGGGATTCCAGTTGCACGTCTTGACACCCAGTCTCTGTTGCCCGTTCAGCGCACCTTGTAGGGTGAAGTAGCATGGCATGCGGGGGAACAAAGCCTGGTCCCAATGCCTGCCTAAGCAGGTGCTTTTGTCTTCTGACCTATGTGGCCATCCCTAGATTCTTTTCCTTTCACAGTATCTATTGTACCTTATATATTTTTATTTCTTCTTTCAGGTTCTTAAACTAGCAAGACACTATGATATTTGTATATACAGAACTGATTTATTTCATTTACAATTATGGTCTTTAGTTGCATCCATTTACATATGAAAGCCTCAAATTTATCTTTTTTAATAGCTGAATAATACTCCATTGTGTAAAAATGCCATATCTTTCTATCAATTACTGAGCTGATGAGCATTTGGTTTGTTTCTAAGATTTGGCTATGACAACTTGCACTGCTATAAACACGAGTACACATAAGTCTCTGGTATGATGTTTTGATTCCTTTGGAAAAATACCGTTGAATGGGACTTCCAATCCCCGCTTCTCAGGGAATTTCCACACTGATTTCAGCAGTGGTTGTACCAGTTTACACTCACACCAAGAGTGCAGAAGGGTGCCTTTACCCGACAGCCCCGCTAGCACTTGTTATTGTTTGACTGATGTTAGCCATTCTTTCTGAGTTGAGATGGAATCTCAGTGTTCTTTTAATTTGCATTTCTGGAATGACCAATGACGTTGAGCAGTTTTCATGTATTTACTTGTCATTTGCCTGGAAACCATCCCCTTAAGTGAAAGAAGCTGCTCACACACATAGAAATATCACATTGTTTCTGTGATGTGAGAAGTTGAAGTGTACATGAGGACCAAGACATAATACAGATGTTATGAAACAGGGTGGAGCGTTCAAATTGGAAGGGCAAAACAGGGAGGTACAGGCAAGAATCCCATTTACAATGGTTGCATTTTTATCTTCATTGTCCATAAGTTCTTATGCCAATCATCATATTTTAATCTCCTATGGCTCTCTCAAATTCAGAAGAATACCTGGGTCCTACTCACAGACCATACGAGTCTGCAGTTTTGGGGGCCTCCTAGAATGCCACCATGGCCTCACTCCACCCATCTGCCTCATGTTGCAGTGACCCCAAACCAAAAAATAATTTTGTGCAACAACAAAGAAAACATATTTTAGAGTGATTAAAGATAATTTAAAAAATTACCCAAGAAGTGAGCAGAATTCTAACCAATACCGATCTGAAAGGCCTACTAGACACAAGAGCAGAGCAAGATATGACTTCAACAGCAGATTCATGGTTGTCAGACACACTCCATGCCTTCTCCAAAGCTAAGCTTGAAATGAAGACCAGCCTGTGCCAGAGCAGGACATCCATAGAATTCCACAGTCCTCACAGCCACATCCCTTGTTTGGGCAGTGGCTGGTTTAAGATTGGTCTGATCTGGACAAGTATCTCACAGGAAGCAACCACCCACTCCAAAACACACCTTGCTCTCACAGCCATTGCTGCAGTAGAAGTCACCTTATTGGGCGTCATCCACTGGATGTTGGATATTGCGTAAACACTAGCAACTGTGAAGGCCTCAGGAGCAGAAGACAGCCCTCAGCATCCTATGGTCTCAAGACCAGGAGTTTTACATTCACAAGTTCCTGCCCCATCTGAGCTTCTCAGCCTCCATACTGGAGAGTGGTGAAAATTTTCTGGTATTTCTAGAGTCTATATCTTAGAAATTATAGAAGGTGCCAATTATGGCCTATCATACCCATTATGCAGCTATAAGTACCACCAAGTGCCACCTGTACTTATTCAATAAGCAATAAGAAAGATGTGTGGCCCAGGCTAAAGCCTTGGGATTGTACAGCTGGTGTGCACATGCATGGCATGGTGCATGCTTGCCATTTGGAACCTGGAAGTTCCAGGACTGTGTCTGCAAAACGGGGTTTTATAAGATCTGTTCCATAATTTCGGGGTCATAGGATGAAAAAGGCTAGATGGATGTCTAAAAAATGTTTGAAATACTATTCAACAAAAACCGTTTTACATTTTGGGAAATTCAGGAGAAGAAAAAGGGGAAAATCTTTGAAAACTGTGTTTAGGAATGAATATCTAAAAGTGATTCAAATCTTCAATTAGATATGACACTAAACACGATGAAAAAATAACACATTTAAGGTGAGGAATAGCCTCTGTTACAGTAATAACAGAGGAATACAAAATGCTTCTCTTCTTACCTGACAGATCTTGTAGACAGAAGTCAGCAGAAGCTAAACAAACTCGTAGGACTGCACTGCAAGCTCACAGCAGGCGGCTGCAGGGGGCTTCGTTTGCACCACCACAAGGAACGTTCTTCAAGATCAAGTACGTGTCGGGCCACACATCAAGGACCAATACACTTTTTTAAATTTGTATTTTATATCTTCTCAGAGAAAAGAATAAAGCTACAATTAAACATATGAGTAAGATAATCAGTAATTAAATAAATCAGAAGGGAAATGTTTAAAAAATGTGATACACAAGTGACAAAATGGCAAGCCATCTATATCTGGAATATACCAAAACCAGTAGTAAAGGAAGTTTATAGCAGTAAAGGCACACATCAAAAAAAGTAGAAGGATTCTCTTTTAAAAAACAGAAGAATTCACCACAAAGACTTAGGAAATCAATAATGCAATAATGTACTACACTTAAAAATAGTGAAAAGAAGGGGCTGGGGCGATAGCTCTGTGACACAAGTGCCTGACTGCCAAGTGCAAGGTTGTGAGTTTGAACCCTAGTTTCGGAAAAAAAAAAAAATAGTGAAAAGAAAAATATACTGAAGATCAGTTTTTTGTTTCTTTGTTTTGTTTCTGTTGTTTTTGAGACAGAGTGCCTTGCCACATAGTTCAGGCTGGACTCCTGGCTCCCACGAGTGGGGTTCCTGGCTATTGTGACCCTGCAGGATGCTTGCCTGTTGTTTGGTTTGGGGCTGAATTCCACACGGAGGGCAGCTTCCTTGGCAGGAGTGGAGTTGAATTCCCTAGACTCCCTCTGTCCAGTATCTGTCCAGACTGGTCGTTGAGCCCCCACCTAGCCAAAGTGACCTTAATCCTGGCCTTGCGGGCTCCTCTTTGCTCACCACCCTCTTTGCGCCTGCTCATTCACTTTGACTCTGGTGCTTCAGCGTAGCACAAGTGCTCAGCATTCTGGCCGGTTTCGCCTTGTGCTCACCCTGAGTGCTAGGTGGGAGCTTTTTCCACTCAGCTGCCCTCAAGTATCGTGTGATTTGAATTGTAAAATTTGAAACAAAATAATAGATTATAGTAGGCTTTTACGAAATAAGTGACATTGACAAATCTATAATAAAAACGGTAAGTAAGAGAAAATAAAAAATACGACAGGAAAAATCACAACTGAAATAAAAATAAAATTATCATAAGAAAATATAACAATACAAGTTTTAATACGTAAGAATATCTAGAAACTATACATTACTAAACATATACACACAACAAAATTGAATAAAAAAGAAATGCAAATTTCAACAGATTAAAAACAAATAATTAGCTGGGCGTGATGACTCACGCCTGTAATCCCAGCACTCAGGAGGCTGAGGCAGGAGGATCGGTGTGAGTTCGAGACCAGCCTGGGCTACAAAAGTGAGCTCAAGGCCAGCCTGAACTGCATAGTGAGACCCTGTCTCAAAAAGACAACAAAACAAAACAAAACAAAACAAAAAACAAAAATAAAAACAAATAATTAGATTGAAACAATGATTAAAATTATCTGATTAAAATGTTCTGAGTACTGAAGAGTTTCCTGATGAATTCTACAAACATTTGAAGAAGAAATAATCCCAATTCTTTCTATCCTATTTCTGGTACACTGAACTGAAAGAAAGTTTTTCAATTTTTAATTTTTTTTAAGATCGTCATTCATTTTTTTTTTCTTGTTTCAGCAACCTTGTTTGTTTATTCACTCATTTTTTATGGCTGGCTCAGCCTGCCCCAAGGGCAGGGCTGGCACAGCATGTGTGCCGGGGATCGAACCGAAGTCCCTAAAGCAGCCCAAGCTCCCAAGCAGGCGCCTTAGACCACTGAGCCATCCCGCCGGGCCCTCATCATTCATTTTAATGAGAAAAAAATACCAATGAAACAGTTTCAAAGCAGGTTAGTAGGATGGTTGTAATAATTAATATATTGCATATTGTTATCTTTTTGGTAGTTATTCAGAGGACCAGATGCAAGCATAATATCTTGTCTGAACAATATTAGTGTAGAAATTTATTCTCAATGAACTAAGAGAAAGTAGTTGTATATTTATCCTATCAATCTGTAAATCTTATCCTATCCTATCCTACTATATATATATATATATATATATATATATATATATATA
>PVJA010015367.1:0-45533 GCA_004027025.1 Myocastor coypus | reverse complement strand
TTTTTTTTTTTTTTTTTTTTTTCTTTTTAGTCTCTTCTTGGTGGGCTGTATAATTATTTTGCTTGGCAAATTATAGAATTATTATTAGGCAAGCTCTTGGAAAGAGACATTTAAATGGGAGAGGGCTAGTGTGCAGGCGCAGATTTCCTTCTTCCTGGTGGTGGAGCTGAATCTCTTCCTTCCTTCCTTCCTTCCTCCCTTCCTTCCTCCCTCCCTCCCTCCCTCCCTCCTTTCTTTCTTTCTTTCCTTCTTTCTTTTTCTGTATTTAGGACAGGGTCTACAGGGTCCACAGGGTCTACAAGGTCTCACTATATGGATGGGCTCATAGTGATCCTCTTGTTTTCAGCCTCCCAAGTGCTGGGTTTATAGGTGTGTGCCCCGCATCCAATCTCAATAGCTGCCCCCAACACACCTCAGGGCTAGGCTGTGCACCACACGCTGGGGATCAAACCCCTGCTGCTGCACTCTGCCTAAGCAGGGACTTTAGTCCACTGAGCTATCAGGTTGACCCTAAATCTGCTATTTCTAAGAATTTGTTATGACCAAAATGTGTCTCATTGTTCAAGTGGTGGCTAATAATAGGTCAGCGTTGAAGGAGAAATTTCCTTTGCTGCCTCCCTCCGCTCCTCTCTCCTCTGCTCTCCTCACCTCCACTTCTTTTTCTTTTGAAATCTTTTCAAGATTGCTCCAAGTATTCAGGATGAACACTAGGATGCTTGGTGGAAGGGGCATCTCACCCCTACTCCCTTTTGGGAAACCACCTGCAGTGAGGTAGTTTGACTGCGTAATTCATTCGAAGGGGCCCCAAGGCCCTGCTGCCTTGAGGGAGGGAGGTCACTCAGGGGCAGCCACAATGGGATATTTACTATTCCAGTGACTGTGGCAGCTGACTCTACCAAGGAGGGTGTGCTATGCCTTTGGCTGTGAGGGGTCAAGAAATGTTTCACTCACATGTCAGGACTGAGTTGGAACTATGCATTTTCAGTCAGTCAGTGTTTGAAGAAAAAGTTTTAATAACTCAAGGAAGTAGTACCTAAATCCAAAGAGCTCCCAGTTGCCCTCTCTTCTGCTTGCTTTATATTTTCCTGGATCAGCATTTCAGGAAAATAAATACACCACAGACCTTCATCCATGGGTATCTGGAGGAAAACAAAGAAGTCATAAAAGAGTTTTTCTATTCTTGCATGAAAAGTGCTATAATACTACAAAGTGCAGCTCAATTTTATGGAGAGAACCAGAAGTAACAGACTTTATGATGAGGTTTCTGGGAAGTTTTGCAATGCCTGTGGATCTGGAGATACAGCTTGGGTGTAAGTTATTAAAGATCAAGACCATAGCAATAAAGATGCCACTGTTCTTTTGATAATGTACAGAACTTTGTACTTTTGTGTGTGGGCTTTCAATTTAAAAGATAAAAAATATTTTTTAAAGCTTTGACAAATGAAGTTTTTTTTTTTTTTTTTTTTTTTTTTTTTTTTTTTTTTTTTGACTGCTTGTAAGTTAAGGCAAAAAAGAACACATGGCATGAAACTCTTCATGTGTCCAACATTTGAGTGGACTCCATGCTGGTGTGAGAGTCAAGGCTACTAAGATGCTCCTTTTAGGGTGCTTTCCTTAGTACCCCTCCCCACAAAAAGAGAAAATTTCCATATGCTTTCCATATGCCATGTTTCTCTCTCTCTCTCTCATTCTCTCTCTCTCTCTCTGGCCGGCTCTGCCTGCCTTGAGGGTGGGGCTAGCGCAGCATGTGATGCTGAGGATGGACCTGTGGTCCCGTGAGCCTGCCTAAGCTTGCCTAAGCAAGCAAGCTGAGCTATCTCACCAGTCCCCATTTTTTTTTTTTTTTTTTTTTTTTTTGTGGGCCGTGGATTTTTTTCCATTTATGTATTTGGTACAAGGTCTCATTATGCAGCTCAGACTCATAGTGATCTTCCTATTTTCAGCTTCGCTGGTGCTGGCATTACAGCTGTGTGCCAATACACCCAGACCCACTTGCTGGCTCAGGGTGCCCCAGCAGCAGGGCCAGTGTGGCATGCGGGACTGGGGATTGAACCCTGGCCCCTGCATTTGCCAAAGCAGGTGATTTTTACTCTTGATAATTTTTATTTATAAAGTTTTTTCGTTACATGCTATTTTTGTAGTAATGCTTAAAAGGCTGTACTAGATACATGGTATTTAAATATTTTGTAGTTTTCTTTTTTCTTCTTCTTAAAAGTCAAAAAGAGATTCCTGAAGATCAAAGGAATCTGTTTGCACATTAGCCAGGAATAGAAATTGGGATTGGATCTTAACAGAATTACATTTAGAACATGCATAAAAACTTCAACTGGAAAACCCGATCTCTTACAGGCATTTTCATCTTTGGCCAATTGGGAACATTCCAGCAGGGTCTGTCCTTTGAAATCTGGTTTTCTCTCTCCAAAATTAAAGCTCAGTTGTATCTTCAGTAGAAAAGTGTCCGCCATCCTGCCTGTCATGGTCCTCTATCAGCTTTCCTCCAGGAAAATAAGCAAGAACATTTCTGAATGTCTTCAAATACTCAGTGAGGTGATTGTGTAGTTAAATTCACATTCCCTGTTTCCTCCAGTAAAACATTTCCTTAGTCTAAAACTGTGTTCAAACCCCATAGCATTAGAAATCTTCCTAAGAACAAGAAATCTCAGCAAATGCTCAGCATAAGCCAATGTGGTTTTCACTGGGTGTTCGTGAGTGGCTTCTAAGTTGCATCATATCAATCATGCTGATGGTTGGTTTGCTTTGTAAAACTCTGGTTAGGAAAACTTTATATTTGGTTATAAAGAAAAGGCAGGGCAGTATACCACAGGTCTCCATATCAGGTTCATTTTCTGTAGCTACCCATGAAAGAAGCCATGGAGACTACGCAGGTGACAGGACCCATCTGCAGAGATCCCAGTGTCTAGTAGGAGATTTGCCGGCACAAAGGCATAGAACATTCTAGAAGCAGAGGTCTCAGCCGCAGGCAAGGAAAGGAAGGCAAAAGTCAACTCCATCAGAAGACTTGTACTTGTAGGATGTTTGTGTTTTTTTTTTTTTTTAGTGTAACATTCTTCCCGTTTTACTTTTCAAAATTAACAGCACTGCATCCGGATTTCCAAGTGGCTGTGGTGTCCTGTTGGCATCGTCAGCAGGCGATCCCCTTATGTAAAAACTCCGCCCCAGTATTTGTGAGCCTCCCCAGTAATTACTGCCCTCCCTGCTGGATAAATCCACTTTGTAGTAGTGTAGAAGCTGGGTGGTGAGGGCCACTATTACCAGAGACAGACAGCGTTTACCCAGGTGGGAAGGCCCAGTGAGGACGCTGAGGATTTTACCCAGCCAGGTGGAACCCGGGGTTCTGGTCTCTAGGCACCCCATTCAGCCTCTTTATCCCAGAACAGCAAATTTGCCTTTTGTGTCTTTTGGCTAACAGTTTTCCCTCCTGCAGAACAGCTTTGAAAAGTCACCAGTGTTCCAGATGGAAGCAACATAGCTGACCTTGGACTAATGCCCTACAGTTTCTTCTGTTTCCCTTGGTTTCCTAGATGGACTTCCTCATCCTGATTTCTGGAGATGAGGGGTGACCCCCCCAGGGCTGCACAGTACCCCGGTATAAGTAGGAACACAGGGATGGCAGTAGATGGCCTGGGACAGTTGAGGGGGGAGGCATGCTGAGACATAAGGTAGACACACTGAAATATAGTAACCCCTGCAGGATAAAGCTTGCCTGGATGCTTTTATGTAGGGCGTTCCAGGGTACTGGGAGGCACCTGCAGGCACTTTCTTACTTCATGGACATTAACCATTTTAAGTGGGAGAAGATGTAATGTGTACCATGTGTATGTTTTACAATTTCTAATCGACACACTAAAAAAATAAAAGAAATAAGTGCAATGAATTTAAATGACATATTTCATTTACATTTAATGGATATTGTCATTTTAACACACAATCAAAGTAAACTCAATTAGTGAGCTATGTTATTCCCCACCTACCCAGTGTCTGAGGGCTTTGGCTCCCAGTGTGGACTTTGCAGGGCACCTCCTTGGTCTTATCATCTTTCAGGTGCTGAATAGCTGATTGTAATAAGTGGCTTCTGGACTTCAGTGTCACTCTACATCCTGGCTTAGAAGGCCAAATGGTCTTCTCTATGAATGAAATAAAGTGTCTTATTTTAAAACTAAAATGATAGAAGTGATTCTATCACCCCTGCTGAAAGGAGAAACCAGCCAGCTTTATAATATGAATAAGGGCAGCTGGTTATTGGGTTTTCCCCACGTTCTGAATCTACTCCACCGGGGTCCAAGGCCTCCTTGGTGAGGCTGATGAGCCTTCTCCACAGAAGCTCAGTGAATCAATGAGGCCTCACCCCTCAGGTCCTCACGGCACGCTGCAGGGCCACAGGAGCGCTGCATTGCTTTCTCACTGGGTGGAGGCTTTGGAGAGGGAGGGTGAGAGCTGCGGTGTGTTTCTGATACCCAGGCAGCCCCACCATCCCTCCCCCTGAGCAGTACTGTGGGAGAACTGAGTCAGATCGCTGTCTTTCCTGGCTGGCACTGAGATTCAGGCCAGATGGTGTGGTCTGGAGACCAGGGTCTGCATGTGTCCCTGCCTTGGCTAGAGATCTACTCTTGGTGGGGATCCCTGGACAGTTGGAAATGGTTGGAGGTTTGGAATAAAGGATGTTGCAGTAGAATGAGAGCTGATTGGTGACTTCTTATCCTCATTCTCAGTCCTTACACACTCACATTTTATTTATTTAATTTAAAATTTTAATTTAAAGAGTAAAAATAGCAGAAACAAAAATAGAAGAACAGTAACAAGCAAGAGTACATATAGCACAGAATTTCAAAACAACAATAAAAATTTAACAATGGTTGTATTACATATTTTCATCATCTGTTCAGATGAATAGATAGAGGTATGTAAGATTGGTCAAATAATTAAACATTAACACTTTCAATAAACCTTAATTTTTTTTAACTCTTCCAAACACATTTTGTATTTAAGTCACTCTTCTAAAAAAAAAAAAAAAAAAAAAAAAAAAAAAAAAAAAAAAAAAAAAAAAAAAAAAAAAAAAAATATATATATATATATATATATATATATATATATATATATATATATATATAAAAGAGTTGAGGATGTAGAAAACGCAAGGTCCTGAGTTTGATTCTTGGCACCCCCCCTAAAGGTATGCATGTATGCATGTATGCATGTATGTATGTATGTATTTTCTTCTTTTGAGTCCTTACACTAGGGAGACTATATGGCATTTGCATATGTAGGTCTGGTTTACCTCATTTATAAGTACATGTTCTAAATACATCCACTTATATATGAAGTCTTCTAGTTTATCATTCATTATAGCTGAGTAATATTCCATTTTATGAAAATACCACATCTTTTTCAACCATTCTTCAGATGATGGGCATTTTGCCTGTTTCTAGGAATTTGGTTATCACAAAGTGTGCTGCTATGAACATAGGTGCACAGATATCACTATGACATGATGTTCTCAGTTCTTCTGGGAAAATTCCCAGTAGGGGGATAGCTGGATTGAATGGGATTTCCAGCTCTAGTTTTTTAAGGAGTGTCCACACTGCTTTCCATAATGGTTGCACCAGTCTGCATTCCCACCAGCAGTGGAGAAGGGTTCCTTTTCCCCCACAGCCTCTCCAACATTTGTTGTCGGTTGATTTCTTTATGGTAGCCATTCTTTCTGGGGTGAGATGGTATCTAAGTGTTGTTTTGATTTGCATTTCACAAATGGATAGTGATGTATAGCATTTCTTCATGTATTTATAGGCTTGTTGAATTTCTTTCTCTGAGAAGTGTGTGTTCATCTCAGATGCCCATTTCTGGGTTGGATCTTTGAATTTTGGGACCCTAGTGGTTTTAATTTTTTTAGAAATTCTAGATAGAAGACCTTTGTCTGAATACTTATAAGTTAAAATCTTTTCGAAATTTGTGGGCTGTCTTTTCACTCTGTTGTTAATTTCTTTTGATGTTAAAAAAAAAAATACCTTTTCAAGTGCACACTCACATTTTAAAATTCTTTTTTTTTTTTTTTTTTTTTTTTTTGTGGGACCAGGGTTCAAACTCAGGACCTTCCACTTGCCAGACAGGCACTTTTGCCACAGAGCTATCTCCCTGGCCCCTAAAATTCATTTTTTAAACCATTATTTATTTTTTTTGTGGCTGGCTCAGCCCACCTTGGGGCGGGGCTGGAGTGGCATGTTGTGCCCAGGATTGGACCACTGTCCCTTCGCTTACCTAAGCTTGCCTAAGCAGGCACTTTAGACTGCTGAGCTATCTTGCTGGCCTGTTAAAATTCAACTTGAAAGTAGCCGGAGGAAAGAGGAGCCTCGCTAAGTGAGTGTTGGCCGCCCTTGGCCACACGACCAGCCCAGGAGGCCCAGACAGTGCAAAATCACACACCTCGTCTTCTTACTATTGCTGGGCAAAAGTTTGGATTGCAATAAAAAGTGTACTTCTTGCAAGTGACTTTTTAATGTTTTCTGTTTTATAACTAATTTTACAGAAAACTGGAAGGCCCAGTAATGTATAAAGAAAAAATACAGGCTCATTTCACTGACTAGCTGTCTATCAGTGCACTATTAACAGTTACTATTTTTTGAGTCCTTTTTTTCTCTACAAATGTAAATATACTGAGGGGTTGAGCTTACAAACAGTTTTGTGTTCTTTTTCACTTGCTTTCGTGTGAACATTTTATTATCATGCTTTAGGTGATAAATGTTTATGAACTATAGATTTATACAATATACTGTAATACAGTATTCTTAATTTCCCCTGTTGTTCAATGTCAGGTTTTTTTCAAATATTTCTTTAGGGGCATGGAAAAAATTACTATCCACTTGATATAAATATCTTGGTATAAGTATTGCTGTTTTGACCTTTACAGTAAGATAATACACTACAAGGGGAAAATAAAATAGTTTTTACTTTGTGGTCCTTTGCTTGCATTCAGAAGATTTTCCTTAGGATTACGCTGGGCTAAGGGATAAAGTGACTCCTGATGCGAGCTGATGGGTACAACCTTTGCTTCCTGACACAGCAACGATGGACAGCGTGGGGCAGGAGAAAGGCACACGCTCTGTCCTCCCAGGCGTGACCCACTGCACCAGCCACTCAGAAGACTGCTGTCTGGCAGCATTTATTCTTTTTTTTTTTTTTTTAATTATTTTATTTTATTTATTTTTTTCTTGTTTCAGAACCTTTGTTTGTTTATTCACTCATCTTTATGGCTGGCTCAGCCCACTCTGAGGGCAGGGCTGGCGCAGCATGTGGTGCCGGGGATCAAACCGCGGTCCCTGAAGCAGCCCAAGCCTTTTCCAAGCAGGCGCTTTAGACCACTGAGCCATCCCGCTGGGCCCAGCATTTATTCTTAGAGTGCCTTTTTCTACAAGTTTTGCTCAAAAAGTTCTACCAGAAATGCTGTGACTTTGACTAAATTGCAAGAGACATATTTAACTATGTTTGGACTTATTTTAGCAGAACTTAAAATAGTTACAAAGTAAACAGCACAAGACAATGACCTTCAGGTACCCGTTATACAACTTCCGCCATCATCCACCTCCAGCCATTCTTTTTCTTTTTTTTGGGGGGGGGGTAATTTAAAAATTTAATTTAATTTTTTCTTGTTTCAGAACTTTTGTTTGTTTGTTTATTTATTTTTATGGCCGGCTCAGCCTGCCCTGGGGGCAGGGCTGGCGCAGCATGTGGTGCTGGGGATCGAACCGCGGTCCCTGCAGCCGCCTAAGCTTTCCTAAGCAGGTGCTTTAGACCACTGAGCCATCCTGCCGGGCCCCCCTCCAACCATTCTTACTCCGCCCACTCTCCATTTACTTCCTGTGCCTCTGTTTGACACATCTGTGTAACACACACCCTACTTGTAACATAAAACATTTCTGGGTCCTCAGGGATGTCCCTGCACATGTCTTCCTATGGACTTCTTCAGCCAATGGTTCTCTCTTAAGATGCAACCCCCATGCTGGTATTTTCCATCTTCGACTTGCTTTGTTTATGCTAGAATTTCATGGAAATGGTATCCACTCTATTGCATCCGCCTTCTTTCTCTGACACTCATTCCTGGGATTGCGTGTATTGGTAGTGTGTTTATTTTTATTGCTGAATAGTACTTTATTGTAGAAACATAGTACTTGGAAGATTTACTTAGCCATTCAACTACTAAGTGGTATGTGGTTTATTCCCAGTTTGGGTTTATGAGCATTATGTAAGTCTTTGTGAGAACATATATTTTCAAATTCCCATAAGTGAATAGGTAGGAATAGCTTTATTGGGCCAGAGAGTAGGTATATATTAACTTTCTTTTTTTTTGTGTGTGGCCAGCTTGACCCACCCTGGGGCAGGGCTAGCGTGGCATGTGGTGCTGGGGATTGAACTGAGGTCCCTGTGCATTTGCCTATACTTGCCTAAGTAGGTGCTTTAGACTACTGAGCTATCTTGCTGGGTCTTAACCTTCAAAACAACTGCCAAGTTGCTTTCCATTTCTGCTAGCTCTTATAAGAGTTTCAGTTGTCCTACATACTTACCAACATTTGCTTTTATTAGTCTGTAAAAAAATTTTAGCCACCCTAGTGGGTGTGTAGTGATATACTTGTGATCTTATTTTACACTGCTCTGATGACTAATAACGTCAAATATTCCTTCTTATATTTATGCTCGACTTAACCTTCTGGTGTGACGCGTTTGTTCAAGACAGTTTTTCAGGACATGCTAAACTAAAATTATATCTTAGGCACCCTTTCTTTGGTCATGCTGGGCACAGTCTAGTAGTGTATTTCTTAAAGTGGGGTGCACAGGAAAGCATCCTCAGGATCACAGCTTGTTTCTGTGCTTTGGTGTAGATTTCTGTCCCCTTGATGGCCCCTTGTAAGGCTCTGATGTGAGTCATTTCCTGGCACTTGCCCTTTGGATGTCTCCTTGGGCTGGGTTTGCAATTCCCTTTGCCTTTACTGTCTGCTCAGGGTAGGCTGACAGGGAAGAAATCATTACTGAGCTCTTCAGTTTCCTGCTCTGAATCCTTAACTCATCCTACTCAGCATCTTAAAAGCTCCGCTGAGAACTCAGGCTCCAATTCTAACCCAGTCCTGAAAGCTAAAAATACGTCAAGTAACTCTACTTGGAATTGAGTCAAAAGGGATGTATTTTGGGATTTCCAAGTGACACTGACATTATTCATAAAAAATTAGAAGTATTTGCAGATATTCTGTGACATATCTAAATCACTATGCTTAGGCTATAAGCTAAATAATGTTCCTCAGACTATAGTCCTGGCAGGCAATTAATAGTTGTTAACGTGTCTGTGAGAGGGCCACTCTGTGAGCAGTCTTGATTGAAGGCACAGACTCGGGAGCCCGACTGCTTGGGCTGGGATCCAGGCTCCTTCACTTGGTAAGTGGAAGGTCTTAAGGAACTTTTTGGATTTAATTTTCTCATCTACAAAGTAGAGATGATGATGATAACAACAATACTTACTGCACAGGATTGTGGGATATATTTAAGTGAGAGAAAATACAGAAGGCCCTTGTAACAATGTCCGGCATATAGCAAGTGCCGTACAAAGATTAGCTATTGTCATTGTCATTTCACAGATCATATCCCAGTCCAGATGCTGTCAGCTATGACTAACAGAAACCCACTCCAATTGAACTTATGCAGAAAAGGAGCCCGTTGGGTGTTGGTCTCTGAGAGCCTATGAGACATGGTCAAGATCTCCACTTCCTTAGTTGTTGGCTGTCCTTGTGGGTGACAAGACGACCACCAGCTGGCCACCTTACATTTTACAGCTTATCAGCTCAGTACAATGAGAATCTCAACTTCCTACTTTCCCCAGATCTTCATTGTTATTTTCACTGGGTTAACTTGGTTCAGGTCAGGAGTACATCAAGTCCCTAAGAACTAGAAGTTCAGAAGAGGTCATCCTCTGGAGCAAAGTTCAGGACTCTCTCACCAGAGTCAGAGAGAATGGCTGTTTCTGTTATGTGGTTGAGGAAACAGGTTAACATCTACTAGTTAATGGGATGAGTATTGGTTCTGATGGAAGATGGGACTTTTAGGAAAAGAAGTCCCAGAAGAGGAGAAAGCATTTCTTCCTTGGAGAAAATGTCATCCTGTGGAGCAGATTATTATAGGTGGCAACCTAATAAAAATAATGATTTGGGTCTTGTGAAATATGAGCTCATTACAACAGGCTATACTGTGTTAAAAATTTCCATAGTCTATTTCCTGTTGCAATAATAGAAGACTGAGATTGAGTAATTTATAAAGAGCTGCACTTTTTGCAAATCACACTTCTGTACATCTAGCATTCTTAAGGTCAAGGCATCAGCCCCAGGCAAGGGCTTTCTTGATGTCCTCACTGAAAAAGGAGGGGGCAGGGAAAGGGTGGAGGCAGGGTGGAGAGGGAGAGTGGGAAAGGAACTCTTTCTGTCCTCAAGCCCTAAGTGAGGGCATTAATATATTCCTGAGCCTGGAGCCCTCACAGCCTACCCTCATTAGGCCTCACCTCCCCACCTCCGCAACTTGTTGCATCAGGATTAAGTTTCTAACACATGAAATTTGGAGTGGGGCAGTGACATGGTGACATACATAGTCAAACCATAGAGGAAAAATTCCTTTATAAAATTAGAGAGCATATAAGTGGTTAGTAAGAATGTAAACTAGTACAACCACTATGGAAATCAGTGTGGAGAGTCCTTAAAAAACTAGAACTAGAAATTCTTTTTTGACCACATTACCTATTCCAAGTATCTTCTTGAATCAAAGTCATCATTATACAAGGATATATGCATCCTATGTGTACAGCAGAACAATTCAGAATGGCCTCTATGTCCATCAACAGATGAATGGCTAAAAATGTGATATTCATACATGATGGAGTATTGATAAGTTACAAAGAAGGGCAGGTTTGAGTGATTTGAGTCATATGTAGGAAAATGGATGGATCTTGAGACCATACTGCTAAGTGAAATAAATTAGATAAAAGTTAAATATCATATGGTTTCTCTAGTATGAGAAATCTGAAATGTAAGCAATTTAAGCAGAATCTTTTCTTTTTTTCTTTCTTTCTTTTTTTTTTTTTTTTTTGGTACTGGGGATCAAACTCAGGACCTTGTGCTTGCCAGGCAGATGCTTATACCACTAAGCTATATCCTTGGCCCTATAAGCACTTTAAGAAGCAGGAAAAAAAAAGTGGTAGGCAACAGTAAGGTAGACTGTAGAGAAGGGAATGACATCTGAGGAGGGAGAGGAGAGGGGCTGGGGAGGGTCAGCATGTGCTGTGAGTATGTACCAACTTCCCAAGGTAAGGGTAGAGATTATATATTGTAGACATACATGAATAAAAAAGGAATTTGACAGCATAAGCCAGAGGCAGCTAATGTCTCACCAGTGAAACCTAGGTAGTCTCAGTGGAGCAAACTGAGCATAGTGGTCATGGACAGGACACCTACAATGTGAGGGAGGGGAGGGCACTGCCACTTTGTCCCAGCCAGATGGGAAGGTGAGTGCACGCCTTTCCATCGTCTCAAGCTGGAAGCTTGTGCTGAGAGCTGCCTACGCTGTTTTTGTGAAGTGATGGAGGAAATGATCCAGGTCGCGAATGTTCTTCGCATTTGCGTCCTTAATGCTTGCCAGGTTGAGAGGGTGGGAAGAAGTTGTTTCATGCAGGGTATGGAAACTTGGTTTATTTTTTCTGCAAGCAGAGGGCGAGGGCATGGAAATTTTTTGGAAGATGGGACTTATTAAGCTGCTTTCTTATTCCAAGGGTTTTCCTGGGATCAAGAGACTTTCAGAGAGCAAAATTTTTTTTGTATCCCAGAGACTGACAAAATTGCTCTTTCTTATGTACCAGAGATATCTGAACATATTCATTTTGAATATCTGAACATATTCATTTTGAAACCTTGGAGAAAGAAACCCAAGATTTGGCGATATGACTAAGAGTATGTAGATTTTCATCCTTGTACACCACATGCAACCAAATACTTATTTCCCACTGTGTCTGACTTATCCAATATATTCTTTCAGGATGCCTTATTTAAAGATGAAGTACTTGAGTTAAATTCCAATTTTATCTATAAAGATGAAAATATATCCATAATTTTGGAGATAAATACATGATAAATACAAATATGTAGATAGCATTGGAATCAAGCTGAAATCATGCTAAATGTATTAAATGATTTCCAAGCATGGCTTAAAACTCCTTGTTACTCAAACTGTGGTCTACAGACCAGTATCATAGGCATAGACTAGGAGCTTGTTAGAAGTGGAGAATCCCAGCTAACTCTTCTTCTTCCGGAACTACAGAATTTAAACAAGATCCCCAGGTAATGCCAGTGCAGAATTAACTTTTAGAAACAATGACATGTTTTCTTTCTTTCTTGTCTCCATCAGACACCTAGGATGGCTATTAAAACTAGATTTCTGTTTCCTTTCCCAAATTTTCTGATTTAGTATTTCCAACAGACTGGGGATTCCAAGTTTTTTGAAAATTCTCCCAAGTGGTCTTAGTTGACTATTTTCAGTGGTGTTCCTAGTTAGTGTTTTAAATTCTCACTTGATTAAAAGTCATGAATGATTAGCTCTGGATCTCTGTGTGCTTTTCTTTAAGCAAACTTGGTAGAGCTGCCATATATTTTACTCTGAAGATTTTTGTTGTTTTTGGTACCAAGGATCAAACTTATGACCTTGTGCTTGCCAGGCAGGTGCTTATGCTGCTGAGCTGTCTCTCTGAACTTACTCTCTCAAGATTTTGGATATTAATGAGTAAGAAGTAATATTTTATTAATGGTATCAATAAAAACTCAAATAGCTTCCTCTGCTGCCTGCCTCACCTACTGAGGGACTTCTGACATTGCCGTCACCAAAGGCAAAAACACTGGGCTATTTTGCTCACTATGAAACTTCTTCTAGTGCCACTAGTAAGATATTTGTATTATCTCTGCTTCTAGGTTCTAATGTACATACATTTTATTAAAAATTATCATAAGCAATTTGAGGAATAAATTAATAAATGTATGTAAGGGCAAATTATGGAGATTTCCGGGTAAGGAAAGAGAGGTAGTACCATGTCAAGAACATGTTTGTTAAGTTTTTTTTTTTTAATTAATTAATTAATTTTTTTTTTTTTCTTGTTACAGAACCTTTGTTTGTTTATTCACTCATTTTTTATGGCTGGCTCAGCCGCCCCAAGGGTAGGACTGGCGCAGTGTGTGGTGCCGGGGATCGAACTGCGGTCCCTGAAGCCGCCCAAGCTTTCCCAAGCAGGCGCTTTAGACCATTGAGCCATCCTGCCGGTCCCCATTGTTAAGTTTTTTTACAATTTATTTTTATTTTTTATTTATTTATTTTTTTCTTGTTTCAGAACTTTTGTTTGTTTTTTAATTTATTTTTATGGCCAGCTCAGCCTGCCCTGAGGTCAGGGCTGGCGCAGCATGTGGTGCCAGGGTTCAAACTACGGTAGCTGAAGCTGCCTAAGCTTTCCTAAGCAGGCGCTTTAGACTACTGAGCCATCCTGCCAGGCTCTGTTAAGTTTTGAGAGTATTGTGGAAAATGGGGAACTGAGTTGGATGTTGAGGACAGTGCATGTAGAAGAATCTTAAACACAGACTCAGAGAAGCAGAAGCGAGGTGGATATTCATGTGCTGGGCATGTTTCGGGGGCATATGACAAAGAGTAACTAAGTAGACGCGGGGCTTAGGCACTATAAAATGTGATGAGGGTGTTGTCTAGAAGCACAAAGAGTAGGACAGTAAATTTGGACTTCAGCGTTGGCTAGCCAGGACTGGAAGTTTTAGGGATGAACATGACCAGATCTTTCTCTGTCTTTGGGGAATGTACATGGTGAAAAGACTTTCGAAGGGAGAGGCACTGAAGGAAACAAGACTCGACAGCATGAATGAGACGATGGCTATGTGAATGAAAACGAGGACCCAGGTTCCAGGTACAGGAAGGATTTGAACTATGGCAGTGGCAGTAAGAATAAAGAAGTGGAGGAGGTAAAAAGGTTGGGAAATTTGAACTTTAAGACTTGATGTTCTCAAGGATATTAAGAACTAATGATTGTGAAAGGATGCAAATTAACTCCAAATGAATGAACAAACTGGGATAGTATTAGCAGAAATCGTAAAATCAGAGAAAAACATAGCTGGTTCTAGGCAGTATCGTTACTTGGACAATGTTTAGTTGCCAGATGGACTCCAGACCCAGGAAGTTTTCTACCTAAATGTGATAATCGAAGCCATGGAGGGTAAAGAGAGCATTGGAAAAGAGGGAGTGTTGAGACGAAGCAGAGCCAGGATGAGTTGGCGCCTCCTACATAGTGAGAGGAAGACAGAAGATCCTGGAGGAGACCAGGCCAAGACCAGGAAGGTGGACCATTCTGCTACGTGTCAGCACTTGGAAGGAGCCTTTCCAGATGAGGCAAGTAGGAAAGTGTGAGGGCCCAGAAAAGTCGAGAAGGCTCAGTAGGAGAAAAGGCTGCTGGAGAAAGAGCACAAGTGGCGCCTGATGACACACAGGGAAGTGCTTTGAGGAGGGCTTCAGACACGCACCAGGGCCTCTGCCAGGACTGAGTCCATTAGGACTTTGCTGATGAGGTAGGGAGCCTAGATTCCTCTCTCAGAGGCTGGTGGTGAAGGAAGGTGGGGGAGGCGGCAAGCTAGCTCAGAGGTCTAAAGTGTCTGCTTAGGAAAGCTTAGCCAGGCACAGGGGACCATGGTTCAATCCCTGGCACCACATGCCAAGTCAGCCCATTACTTTGGTGATGGGAGAGGCTGAACTGGTAAATAAATACATAAATAAGGTTTTGTTGAAAAAAAGAGGGAGGAGATGAGGAATAAGGACTAGATATTGATCTAAGATTCTTGGGGATTTTTGAATTAGAACATAGAGAAGATGAGTGAAACAGTGGGGAAAACAGATATCATTATATTAAGGTTGTAGCAGAAAAATCCCACCCCCTCCTCCAGTCTCCTGGTTACCCAGGTAACAGTTCTGGTTACAATTTCCTGTCACCTCTGTTTCCTAGAAATGACTGGTCACTGCGGTGCATATTGTAAAAACTATTCACAGGCAGCACAGTACTCCGTCTCCTGTGCTTCCCCTTTCAACTCTGTAAAAACCTCCCTGCCTGGGCCTGTGGGATCTGACATTTTGAGGGGCAATTGACTCCCTGTCAGCACCTATCTGACATGAAGTAAATCTGCCTCTGAATCCTGGGCACCATCTTGGTGTTTCTGCTTGCTGTGGCAGGGTGATTTAGGAAACTGGACTTGGGAGGGGAGGAGCAGGGAGGAGAGCACTGTGGGAGAGCACTGTGACCGCTTCTGTCCAGAGACTGGCCCTTCTTAGCAGCTCTCATGGATTCCAAAAAATTGATCTGAGCTCACCAAGTAGCCGTGTCACAGAAGGCCCCACTACACATCACACACTACCACACCCTACTCTGTGTCCCTGAGGCCCTTTTCTTTGCATCCAAAATCATGAGCACCACCAAAAAGAGGGTTGTTCTCTTCCAAGTGGCATAGGTCTCCCAAGAAGCTCACCGAGGCACAAGCCCATTTCCAGCTCTGGAACTTCAGTGGGTGCTCTCCTTTTTTTCCTGTGTTTTGTCAGCTTGTGTTATAACAGGAATCTGAGCTCGAGGTGGGAATAATGAGTTGAATCCTGCTTATTCAAATTGGCAATTGTCTTGGGAAAGAGAACCAACTTACCTCAGCCTTATTTCTGCTGCTCTATAAAACCGAGGGTGGTAACTGCTTTAAAATGTAGAGCACAAATGATGTCGAGAGAGTCCCTGGAGCATAAATGCCTATCAGACGATGCTCAATAAATGCTCTTTGAAAGGAGATTCCTTAATTTGCAAGAGAGCAGAGACTGTATCTCATCCCCTGGGTTCACTTCCTGAGGTGAGGGGTGAGGGGACAGATATTTTCCTTAAAGATATATATATATAAATTTCAAATCACACAGGGAGAAAGAGTTCCCTCTCCAGGGCCAGAGACATGAAACACAGATAAACAGAAAGGACAAACAAGGTAGCACTCTGTACAGTATAAAAAGGTTCTATTTTGTGCACGTGTGTACATGTGTGTTTTTTAAATTGCTAGAAGAAAGGAACATAATAAATCAGAGGAAGGAGTGAACACAGCCAGCACATGACAGTGAGAAAGTACAGAATGGAGAAACAAGCTACTCAGGAATGAGTACTCCAAGGTGGTGAAAGAAGAAATAAACAAGGAGCAAAAGGAGCCGAACATTTACAGTGCTGAGAATCTGGAGGCTAGAAGGAGGCCTGGCCACACCGGGGAGGCAAGCACATCTAATGCTGCAGGGAGAGGCAGCCAAACCCAAGTGGTTAGCATAAGGCCAGCTTGAAATGTTTCAGGGTCCTTCTGTAACATGGTGAGTTTGCGTTCTGAATTTCCACTCAAGGGAATCTTTGTTCAGAAGAGCAGCAGGCTTTGGTTTTGTGCCCAAGTGCCTGGCATGGTTGAGAGGCAGGTGGCCAGAATGGAGATGGCCGGATTGTGCTGGGGTCGGTAGGCAGGCAGGGAGGTGCTGGGCCTCAGCAACAGCTCCTCCTTGAGCCTGCGTGACAGGGTAGGTTCAAGATTAATCACAGCCTTACAAATGGGTGGGAGTTAAGGCCTAGTCCCTTGTCCTATGTGTGGATGGATGGCTGCCAGCCTGTGGGCTGAGTTGGGGAACATGTCGCTCTTACAGGAAGCCTCTTGATAGCAGATAGTGAAGGGTGACAGCATTCAGAAAAGGTGGAGCAGGCCAGCGTCATCAAGCATCTTGGCAGGAGGAAGAGGGATGCGCAGGAGGAGGAAGAGGAGGAGCAGGAGGAGGAGAAGAGGAGGAGGAGCAGAAGGAAGAGGAAAAGGAGGAGGAACAGGAGGAGGAGAAGAGGAGGAGGAAGAAGAGGAGCAGGAGGAGGAGAAAAAAAGGAGCAGGAGGAGGAGGAAGAGGAAGAGGAGCAGGAGGAGGAGAAAAGGAGGAGGAAGAGGTGGAGGAGCAAGAGGTGGAGGAGAAGAGGAGGAGGAGAAGAGGAGGAGGAGGAAGAGGAGCAGGAGGGGAGAAGAGGAGGAGGATGGGACTTATTCTCCCTGTCTCCTGGGTTGCAGAGCCAGGTGTGAAGAATGAACAGACGAGGCAAGGCAGAGGCACTTGGCGGGCTTTTGTGAAAGCAGTGCGACGTACAGTGCGATTCCTGGGCCCTCTGCAGGGAATAAGGACAAGGGGCTTTTTAAATATAGCGACTGAAGGAAGGCTGGGGCCATTAGGCAGGAAGATGTCAATAGATATTAGTGTCTGTTGTGATTGTGTCTGGATGTCCCTCAATGTCTCATGCAGTCATGGGGGGTAGTCCCCAGCTCGTAGCCATTAGGGGGTGAGAGAACCTAAGAGGTAGATCTGCTAGTTCCGGAGGGAGGCCTTTGAAGGAACAGCGTGACTTGCACCTTTCTCTTTCTTTTGCTCCTAGCCAGGAGGTAGCCCGTGCTCACACCCTGGTCTCCTGCCTCACTGCAGGCCCAAAGGCAACCAAGGCGACCAAGCATGGCTTGAAACCTGGGAGCTGAAAGCCAGGCTTCCTTTTTTCTGTGTTGATTATTGCAGGCGTTGTGTTACAGTAGTGGAAAGCCACACCCACACCCTCATTTGCCGGCTGCCCCTGTGACCTTGACTGGCAACTCTTTATCAGTGTGGTGGCTAGTTTTTTTAGGTATCCACTAAGAAGGCTCCAGATACCCAGCCAGCTGGTGTAAAGCCGTATTCCAGGGCAGGGCTGCGAATGTTTCCAGGCAAGTTGGTTGTAAGTCCTGGGACTGTGAGGGAAAGACCCACCCTCAAGCACTGTCTGGGTGTCCCAGGCCCAGATAGAACAGGAAAGGCACAGGAAAGACAACCTGCTCTCTCTCTCCTAGAGCTGCAATGTCCCTCAGCCCCTAGACATCAGAATTCCGGCCTTTGCAGCTTTCAATGCCTGGACTCTTCTACTAGCAGTCCCCAGGCTTGGACTGACATTACACCATCAGCCTCTTTGGTTCTGGACTTTTTTTTTTTTTTTTTTTTTTCAGTACTAAGGGTTAAACTTACATCCTTCACAGTGAACTATATCCCTACCCCAATTAGTTTGTTTATGAATGGGTCTCACTAGGTTGCTAAATTGCTCAGGTTGGCCACAAGCTTACAATTCTCCTGCCTCAGCTTCCTAGCGTGCAGGGATTACAGATGGATACCAATGTATCTAGCTTGGTTCTGGGACTTTTTGGCCCACGCACACTCTTGATAGCTCTCAATCTCCAGCTTGCAGACAGCCTGTGGGATTTCTTATGCTCTACAAATAGATTTCTTTTGCTCCCTCTGTCTGTCTCTCTCTTTCCCTCTATAAATCTTTATCTATCTATCTATCTATCTATCTATCTATCTATCTATCTATCTATCTACCTATCTTTATCTAGTTATCCACTTATACAGAGTTAGTCTAGCAATTGAAGAGAAAGAGTTAGATACAGACATTTGTCTTTGACTCTGTGACCAAGTGCTCTTTAAAGTGTTTAAAGTTTTTAGGTTTCTACTTTTCATTCATAAAATGGGTTACTCCTTGTTAGGATGTCATGGGCTGGATTGAAAAATCTCAGTCCTTGTTCAAGACAGGGTCTTAGAATCCCATAGAACCTGACCCTTACCTCTTATAGACAAAGAACAGAAACAAGGGCAGGCAAAGGACTTGCCTAGGGCCAGCCTTCCTCCATGGGGCAGGACCCATCTTCTGATTCCCAGCCTAAGCCTTCTAGCATTCTGTTCTATTTTGGGTAAAGATGCTTTTTTTTTTTGTTTTTTTTTTTTTTGTTAGTAAGGGTCTATAGGGTCTACAGTGTCTTACCACACAGATTGGACTCATAGTGATTCTCTTGTTTTTCAGCCTCTCAAAGAGCTGGGATTACAGGCATGCACCACCATGCCCAGTCTCAATGGCTGTCTCAGTGACCCTGGGGGTGGGGCCATTATGGCCTCTGCGCTCTGCCTAAGCAGGCACTTTAATCCGCTGAGCTATTTGGCTGGCCCAAGATGCTTTTCTGGATTGCTGACCATGTTGACTTTTACAGCTAAGATAAATGTATTTATGCTTTATAGGAAGAGTTCTAACAATTGGCAATCTGATTTTTCCATTTTACTAGAGATGGTCTAACATTCATGTTTTACGCACGTTTTCATTTCAGCTTATTTTCATTAGCCTTGTAATTCCAGGGAACATGGCACAGTATCCTCTTGTGGAATTTGCTGGTGTCTTGGAAAGACCACTGATGGGCCTTGGAGTCTCACAGACTTGGCTTGTGCTGTCCTTGCCCCTTCCACAGTAACTCTGGGCAAGTTCCTATATTGCCAGAGGGAGTTTTCTCTACAATAGGCTCTCCCTACCTTATGTGATTGTTTAATGATTAAAAGTCATGTGTAAACGAGATGTGGTGGCACAAGCCTCTGTTCCCAGCTTTGAGGAGGCTGAGGCAGGAGGACTGCAAATTCAAGGTCAGCCTGGGAAAATATAAAAGGAAAATAAAAGAGGTTGAAGAGGTAGCTTAGCACTCCCTGTATCTTATCTCTAGCAATGAAAAAAAGGTAGATACATCAGGGCTGGGGACAAATCTCCACTGTGGGCAGCAGGCATGGTCCTAAGAACTCCGGCTGTAGTAGCAGCAGTGGCAGTGGCAGCAGCAAAGCGCTTCCTCAGTCAGCAGATCATGGTGCCTCCTGGGACTGACCAGCCCACCTACGCCCTGGCCACCAAACGGGTCCCCAGGGGCCAGACTGGCCAATGAATCCGGGCCAGAGAAAAGCAGGAGGAGAAGCAGAGGCTGTTGGCAAGAGCTAGGAAGGAGGCTGCTGGCAAAGTGCTAGTCCTCACCAAGAGGCCACCAGTCCCTGGAGTAGGGCTTCATCCTGTCACTGCCACAGCAGAGGAGAAGGCTTGGCTGGTGCTGGCTGCACAGGACGCGGCCCCCTCCACCCAGCTGGCCCGTCTCACTTGTACGGTAAGAAAACGCCCCGTAGGGTATGTATCATCCAGGGTGAGACCAGCTGCGACAAGACATGCTCCACGGAGCCTGTGCACAGGTTCCTCCAGAGAGCAAGGGTATTCTGGCTCAGACACAGAAGCTCATGGGCCAGCATGGCACACCAGGGATCCAACCTGAACAGTCTGGCAGTAGAAATGGTGGCACTGCCGCCAGAGCAGGCAAGGTCCTGGGCCTAAAACTTGTGGTCCACATTGTCAACCCAGAGAAGATGAAGGCTCAAGCCACTAAGCTGGGCTAAATAACACCCTGTTGAGTTTTCTGTACATAAAAATAATAACAATAATCTTGAATACGTAGTCTATCACCTGAACCCATCCACGAGCTGAGGATGAATCTCTGAAGGTAACTTTTTGAATACTCTTAAGTATCTCATGCTGTGCCTTTGCCACGCTTTTCCCATAGATTAACTTGCTCACTGAAGGCCACCTCAGCATGACTCACGCCTCTGACACAAGCTGGGACACATCTGGGGAAGGAGAGAGGCCATTCTCCTTTTTGGGTCACTCATGGCTGAGTTTCCTTTGTGCAGAGGCCTCCTGGGGCAGCTTAAAGTGCAGCCTTTCATTTCTGCACCAGGTCTCTTGTTTAGCCTGACATGAGTGGAATAGAAGTACTTTTTAGGAGCTAGGGTAAATCTACAGAGAGATCTGTTTCACACTGGGGGAAAGGTCTAATTGCTCTCTTTGACTTTTCAAAGAAAGGACAATTTCCTTTTGGTATTTTGCATAAAGTGGGTAGTCTGGGGTTCATTCATATTGATAAGTGGTAAAAGACCTCATGTGAAACAACTGGGAAATGACTTTTGTGACCACAATAGGAAGAGACATGGTAATGTGATGCTGAGCAGAGCCGCTGCATTTCCACTTTTCCCGGGGCTGGCCTTTCTGCCCAGGGAGGCACACAAATAAGCTCAAGAATCCCGACGAACAGTAGCATTAGTATTCCAAGGAAAACCTTGTTCTGTTTGTCTTAGAATAACGATATGAAGAGGGATATGGGGGAAATAATTAGAATGTAATCAAATACCGGCAGCCGCAGTCTGACTTCCTGTGTGGTGGATTCAGGGATGCTTCAATTCTTAATACCACCAACAAGCAACTACACACACACACACACACACACACACACACACACACACACACACACCAGGTGCTGGCCACAGCTGGTACACTATTGTGGATATTTTCAGGAGAGGAAATAATGGACTTACAGGCAACAGAAATAAACATTTCCCTATTGTCTGTGTTGTATCAGGCTGAGAGATATATTTTTGTGTGGTAATCCATTTCACTGTGCAGTTCTTATTGTCTTAGCACACGCAGAGGAAATGCTACCCATTCTCTTCAAGATTTTGTTCCATTCCTGCCAAATTTTGTGGCATTTTATTTATTATTATTACTATAATTATTATTATTGCAGAACTGAAGTTTGAACTCAGGTCTTTGCACTTGCCAGGCAAATGCTTATTCTACCGAGCTATCTCCCCAGCTATTCCTGCCAAATTTTGGATGGAAGACCTTTTAACTCTCTGAAGCTGAACAAATGCCCCCCTCTCTCTGGGGGCTTATTATACCAAGATAGATTCTCATATGTTGATGGTCTCAGGCCCACAGACCCAATTGGGGGTTATTTTATCTAGCAGTGAAGCTTGATTTTCACAGACATTGGAGAAATAGATGTATAAGCTTCAGAAGCAATTCCATTTCATATCCCACATGATGTTTAAAGTTTAAGGGAATAAATGAAACTGCTTGTGAAAGACATCAAGCAAAAGCAGAAGTCTCTGCACATTGGGAGGAGGGTGATGGAGTGAGCTTGGGGTGTTGTCCAATTTGTACCCCAACGCTGGGCAGTCAGCACTTCTCTGCACAGAGGACATTGGCTGCACATGTGCTGTGACTGACTCATATTTAAACAAAGCAACAAAACCCAGCTCATGAAGCAAATCAGCAGGATTTAAAAAAACTTCTCAGAAAATATACATTCTGTCTCAGAAAATATAATCACCATTGCAGCAGTTTTATTTCAGCTACTGATTTGATCACACCAGCCTACTGCATTTCAGGAAAACTTATCAATCTATTGCCCAAACTGGTCCCATCCAGCCATGACTCATTGTTCTTTTTCAGTTTTACTCTGCTGTGACTTGCAGAGGGAAAATTCTCTGCTCACTCTCTTGCTAAGTGGAATGAGACGGAGGTTTAGAATAGAAAATTTATTGGGAAAGAAAGCTTCTGTCCAAGAGGGGAGCAGAAAGGGGGCCCGAGTGGGTTGCCCCTCTCTTGCTAAGTGGAGAACAACCAAAACATCAAGCCCCTGATCTTTTGCTTTCAGGAGGCTCAAGATGCTTTCAGATTATTTTGCCTTCAGTGGTCAGATTTTGGCAGAGATAGACCCAAGGACAGCTCTTCCAGTGTCAACCTAAGCAGACTGGGCACCTTCCTGGAGCTGGGTGCATGACAGTGGGCTAGCGTATGCCAGGGCCTTGATTCTTGGTTCTGATTGGATGTACCATCAAAGCACAGGAGTCCACTTATGGCTTAATGTCTCTGTGTCCAAAGGGCACTGGAGTGAACATTTTTTGTGGCGAGATATAATGGCTTTAGAGAAGAGCACAACAATGACAGAAGCAGCTGCAACACTAACCTCCCAGTACTCCTGTCAGGACAACCTGCATGCCTCTCTGACTTTCTCTTGTGCAAACGGGGGCTATTGGTTTTTTGCTAAGCAAAGGTGGAGCTGTCAAGCTGTGGGGGAATTGCCTGTCTTTGGAGAAGGGAGGGTTTTGAGGGGGGAGGTCAGGACACATGGAAGCATGGATGTGGGGAAGGAATGCTGAGATGGAGAGGACAGAGCTGGTGGACAGACCCGCCCATCCCTGGTGCCATCTCGAGACAGAGATGGGACCACATGATGCTTGTGTTAGGTCTTGGCTGGTCCAAAGGCACCAGTCTGGGTAAGACCCCTCCCATTGCCCATTGAATCCCTATTTGTTCCTAGGGCTTTGCTGTGGCTTCAGCATTGCATTTTTGTGAGGCTCAGACAAAGTGAAGACAGCTCTCTTAGAAGCATGGAAAATGGCCAGGTGCTGAGGTGCCCCTGTCCTGCTGAAGTCCCTTTTTGGGGAGCCGGCATCTTATTGGAATTCTCTAGTTCCATTTTCTTTTTCCACTTGTTGTATAGTCCACAGGGGTCATCTTGTACCATTAAGGATCAGTCTAATACTCACCTTCTAGAAGAGCAAGGGAGTGGGAACTAACTACTCAGAGGTGTCTCAGACTCTTCTGGATATTTATCGGAAGATAGTGAATTCAGCTAGGACTTGAACTTGGGGGACCTTGTACCTGTGAATGGGTCCCTTGCAAGAGAGCTCAGGAAGATTAGAAAGAACCTTTCAAGCCTTGGGGCTGGGTAGTAGGAAACATAGGCTGGCTTGCTGGGTTTGGCTCTGAATGAAGCTTCCTCAGAGGAGTGGCTTCGAGTATGTTTTGTGTGTGATGAACGACGAGGAGCCCACATAAATCTCGCTGAGAGCACTGTACCCCTGGAACCTGCAGGTGGAATTCCAGAGGCAGTTGTCTTTGCACTATGGCTGCATCGACCTTGAAACTTCCCAGGCTGAGAGGCTCACAGGGTCTTGAGCATATAATAACACACAGGAATGACTTGGTTCTGCAGATGAAGCAGAGATGGAGGCCAGAGGTTTTAGGATTAGGTGGCCTGGATCTGTGCCTAATTCTCCTTAGCCACAGACTTCTAGAAAGCCCTTTCCTGACAAAGCCTCTGCTCCAAAATAGCAAGTATCTGGGCCAGCGAGATGGTTCAGTGGTCTAAAGTGCCTGCGGAGGAAACTTAAGGCAAGCGCTGTGATCGCTCCTTGATCCCTGGCACCACATGCTGTGCACCCCCATCCCAGGGTGGGCTGAGCCAGCCGTAACACAAACAGATAAATGAGGTTTAAGAGAAATAAATAAAAAAATGTCAAAATAGCAAGTATCACCACCGGTCATGGGCCATCTCAGGAGCTGTTCCCATGGGCACTAGATGAGCGAAGCCCTGAGGTTTCTGAACACAAAGTTGGCTCCCAGAGGGTGAAGACTAATTATATTCAGCACAGATGGGGAAAGAACACAAAGACGTCTATTTTTAGTATTAAAATGGTTCAAGAAATAGCTCATTTGATCAGTTTTTACACAGCAGACAACAGACTAAACAATCCTAAATCAAGCAATTGTTTTGATAATGATAATGATAATGATAATGATATTTTTCTTTGAGTGATTTGAAAATTCTTTTTCTTTTTTTTTTTTTCTCTTAAAAAAATGCATTTGGTTGAAACAGGGTTTCACTAGCCAGTTCAGACTCATAGTGATCCTCCTGTTTTCCCCTTCCTCACAGCTGGGATTATAGGAGTACACCAGTATGCCCGGACATGGTGGCTAGCTCAGCATGCCCAGAGGTGGGACATGTAGTGCTGGAGATGGAACTGAGGTCCCTGAACTTGCCTAAGCAGGTGCTTTAGGCTGCTCAGCTATCTTGCTGGCCCCTGAAAATTGTTAATGAAACCTAATTCATTATGACTCAGTCCCTCCATTCACCTGTAGGGTGTTCATTAATTCCTTGATTTCCTGGCTAGGGTTGGACAAGAAGGTCCTGTGACCCTGGCTAGCCCTCCTTGGAGGGGTGCTCCCTCCCACCCACCTGGGAAATGTTTATTATTTCTTTTATTTTTACAAGTTTATAACAATGTATTATTTATTTTTATTAGTTTTGAAACATCGTATAAAAATTAGAAGTCTACACAAAGTTTTCTGAAACTTGGGTTCATCAATACTCTTGTATTACATTTTTTTCTGTCTTGTTGAACCCAGTTATAGTAACTTATATTCACTGTTGGACAACATTTCATGAGGTTGATTTATTACTATCCATTCATTTATCCTATTCTTGATAGGCATTTGGTTGTTTTCAGCTTTTTAATATTATACTGTTTAATGCTTTGAATATTTTTCTATATCTTCTCTGATATATGTGCATATTTCTTTTGTGTATTATATCTATGTATGGAATGCTGAGGTGGGAAGAGCTAAAATGACCAGCTTCAAAAGATACCTCAATTGGCCTTCCACAAGTAGGGTTTTTTTTTTTTTTAAATTTTAGCACAAGTCTTTTAAAATTCATTAATGGCATGCAATCTCTATCCTTTCTGTGATCTTGTGAGAACTGTGTATAACGTTTTAATTGTGTGAATTCCCAGTCGGCTGTGGTGTGAGCATGAGCCAACACAAAGAATTTGTTACCTTTGCAAAGTGACCTCAGCATGTAAATGTTTTCAGCATTTAAGTGAACCAGAGAGGTGCTTCTCTTTATAGTTTGCTTTTGGCAGGACCAGGGTTTGAACTCATGACCTTTCACTTGCCAGACAGGCGCTTGTGCCATGGAGCTATCTCCCTGGCCCCTGAGGTGCTTCTCTTTAGACCAAAGTCAGTGTCCTTTGGAGTGGCAAGGGCTGATTCGGGTAGGTCAGGACCAGTAGAGTTGGGATTGTGTAATCCCTAGCACTGCCAAAAAATAACAACAGAGCAAGCAGGGGCCCTGTCTTATTGGATGGAGAAGAGGAGGCTCCTGCTGCACTGCCGATTCTTCATGTTTGAGTTCCCTTTTGCATTGCCAGCGGCTGGCACATGTACTGCACCCTTTGCCACTGGCAGCTAGAGTCCAGCCTTCTGCCAAGATTAGGATGGAAGCCATACGTGACCTGCTTTACTGTGTTTCTTAAATCAAGAACATTCTTTCTTTCCATTAAACAAGTCCATGAAATGATGACTGCAATTGTTCCACCTAAGCAATGAAAATAATGCCTCTTTTACATGAAAACATCTACAGCGGACCATTGAGTTACAAACTGAACAAGTTCACAAGGGCTGGTTGTAAGTTAAGACTGTTTTCCCATAAGAAATAATGCAAATACCCATTATGCATTCTGAACCTCCCAAAGCGCCCCTTAATTAACCTTTTCATAAGGAACACAGCATGTATAATGTGTGACTTAGCAGAAACACCGATAATTTTCTCGGAGTATTCACCAAAAAGTTATAAAATGTTCCTAGCTTACCAGAAACAACAATTTCATACTGTACTCACCATGCAAGTTGACTGTTATGGTTTATGTCTAGTTGTCCCCCAAAGCCTCATGGAGTCACTGGGCGGGGACTTTTAGAGTTTGAGACTTGATCCATGATCCCTGGGATTATAGGTTTTAGTACTGATGGGATTATGGGTGGAAGTACTTCTGGGATTATGGGTGTAGTCTAGGGTGGGAGCTAAGGCAGAGAGCCTGAATGTAATATAAAGAGAGACAGAGAGACAGACTAGAGCTCTAGCTGTTGCTGCTGCTCTGCTGCCGTGTTGGTTGGCTGCCTCTGCCGCCATTTTGTTGCTGTTCCGCCGCCATGACCTGGATGCTCTCTGCTCTGTTCCACTCAGCCTTGGGCCAGCCAAATATGGACTGAAACCTCCACAAACTGTGAGCTAAATAAACCTTTCCTTCCTTCATTTTGAGTGTTGGGTATTTGTCCCAGCAACGAGCAAAAAGTAACTAAGACATTGACATTTTTGGCCTGAAGGATGGGAGGATGAGAAGGAAGGGGGTTACTGTGGAAGGCAAGCACCCTTCCATGGGAACATGGAATCTGGCCCTTTGCTGTCCTTCCCTCTTTCTGAGAAGCTGTAGCCTCTAGGGCCTCTTCTGGCTCCCTGGGTCTCAATCTTTCCAGAACTAAAAGCTGGCCTAAGATTGTCTGTTTCTGTCTTTAATACTGTTCCTTTATATTGTGATGGCTTTCTTCTCCTTCCTGTTCTTTCTTAGCTTCTTCTCTAACTTTTTGGGGGCCATGATGATAGTAGTAATTATAGTGATTATATAGAGCCCTGACTGGAATCTTGTCCACAAATGTGTATCTGGGCTCAGACTGATGCTTACATATGCTTTTCTGGTATTTTGAATCTTTGTTTATCACTGCACAAGTGACCAGCACTTGAGCCTGGACTTAGACTTTGGTCATAAGTTAAACCCTGGGGGCCAGGGAGATAGCTCTTTGGCACAAATGCCTGCCTGGAAAGTGCAAGGTTGTGAGTTCAAACCCCAGTCCCCCCTGCCCCCCCCCAAAAAACCCCTAAAATATTGAATGTAACTCAAGTTGTTTGTATGTGAGGCCTGTTATAACTCCATGGTCCACTGACTGTATTTTGAGGGTAAAAACTTGCCTTTTTATAAGCTATAGGGAAAAGCATGCTGTTTTAATGAAGACATTCATAAAAAGGCACCTGTTGTGAATACTGTATTCAGTCTTAGTTCTAGTGCTGCCCACACTCATTGGTGATTATTCATACTTCCAGCTCAGAGGTGGGAATCTCTGTCAGCAGCAAGGCCCAGGCTGCCTGAAGGCCAGCAGAGAACATGATTCCAGGCAAAAGCAGAGCTAACAAAGGGTTGTTGACAGCAGGTTTGGCTGGCAGGGATAGCTTTTTGAGAGGCTTGGCCCAAGTCATCATGTGACCCATGTCTACTTAGAGAAACTCAGACATGCTAAAGAAGATCACATTTGAAGTGTCCATCGTTTCCCAAGGTCTGGTTGTTATTTTATGGGATACTGTGATCCCATGTTACCAGCTCCTGTTTTTCTACTATACATTGCTGTTTGTCCTAGTTCTTTCTTTCTTATTGAAACAAAAATACCCAAAGGTAAAGGCAGAAAGGTTATTAGCTCACAGTTTGTAGAAGTTTGAGTGCATAATGAACTCAGTCCAAGGCAGGCTGGCTTGGCAGAGGGGTACTGCAGAGGAGAAACTGTTCATGGTGGCAGAGGATAGCAAAGACAATAAGGTGGAGACAAGATTCTTTCTGTCCCTTATGTTGTACGCAGTCTACCTTCCCTAGGTAAGTACAGTACTCACACCCTTAACCCTAGCCAGAACTATGCCAAATGAATCAGTGGACTAAGTAATCACTAAGCCTTCATCCCAGCATCTCACACTCCAGATTCAGCCACCTCTGAAAAAGCCCTATGACTGCATGAGGCTTTGGGGGAACAGCTGGACACAAACCATAACACTGGGTAACCAAATAACCCTCCCTGGTGCTGACTCTACTAATAGAAGCGCACTCCGTGAGGCCTTCAGATATTTAAAAGTCAAGAGTAGACGAGAGGCTGGGAGTCTTGCAATCAAATACGACTACCTGAAAGAGTAAGAAAGTGCAGTGCTTTAATTATAAATATAAAAAATCACGGATTTGGGGATTTTCTTCCAAAGTATTTTACTCTAGTTGCCGGGACTTCCTATACTCTGCACTTCTTTCATTGTCCTTTTTACTTTTGCCGGACAGAAGCAATATCCAGTTCACAAACATCTTTTGTTCCAAAAGATTATTCATGGACTGGATGTTGAGAACTAAAAATACATTTCCCACAGAATGCTAAAATGTTAAAAATAGCACTCAGAATCTCAACAGGCTCCCTACAGCAAGACTTCTGTTAATACTAACATAATTATTTCTTCAGGGAAACAGGGTTCTCCCTCCCTCCAGCTCTAAGTTGAGTCTCCCCTTAACCAGTGCCCTCTTCCTGGGTCCTGGGGTGGGAATAATCATGTGGGAGGTGAAGCGTTGCAAGGGGAAAGTCCAGGGACATCAAGGACTAATTGTAGGAGAGAAAAAGCCAATACTCTGGATTTAGGCTGCCTCAGACGAGAAATTCGGAATTTAAGGAGAGAAGACGCCTAGGAAGTATTTATAAATTAATGAAAGAATGTTTAAATTATGTTCTATTTTGGTTCCTAGTCTTCTTTCCCTCTGGTTTATGTTATTTCTTCTCCATCCCCATTTTCTTTTGTTTCTTCTGTTCCAAGCCTCTGGAGCCTTCTAGATACTTCCTCTTCTTCTTAGTTTAATACAATTCCACCCCGTCTTGCTACTTGAGGGAGCAGGATAATGTTAGCGTTTCTCAGTCAGATTACAGTGTTTTCTGGAAATCTGCTAATGAGGCTGTAAAGCATCCCAGCTGCCTCGTCAGGCCCTTCACTCCTGTAATAGGCTTTCTCCTTCCCAGGACTATAGGTGTGGACCAACAGGCTCAGATTTTAGTTGAACAAAGTCAAGGCTAGAAATTATTTGGTGTGCATCCTTATTATTTATTCTGGCCATGAAATCTCAGGGGAGAATGTGTAGTGAGCTCCAGGATGACCTTTCCCAGGCATAACCATGCCTCTCTATGCCCCTGTTCAGGGTCTTTCTGCCCCTTCTGTCTGTCTGGATTGGATGCCAGGTGCTTTGCTTTTACTATTGCCTCTCAGACTCCCAGTTGTGGATCCCACTGACATAAAACGCCTTTGAGGATGTAACAGAGGTTGGATCTTTTATCCAAATGGGCTAGGGGCAGCGTTTACATGGGCAGTAAAGTGACACAATGGGTGCTGACTGGGGGAGCACTGGCACGTGAAAGTCAGAAAAGGAAGTTCCCTCTTGCCCAAGGGACAGGAAATAAAGACAGCACAGGGGGGCTCATCCTTGGTTCTGGGATCGCTGTACCATGCTTGTTTGCCACCATGAAGATCCAGTGGACTGGTGTTTGGGTGCAGACCCATCAGAAATGTTACAAACTCTTCCATGGAGTTAGAGTAAAGAATTAATCTGTATTAGTCTTCAAGTTATCATACCTAATACATCATTGATTCTTCATTTAAAAAAGAAGCTGTTTTTTTTTCATTGTTTAATATTTTTTTTTTTTTGATTATTTTAGTTGTGGTCTTGAGCACAGTCCATAGAAAGAGGTCGCTTAAGGCACAGGCAAAGTGAGAACACATTCTGTGTCCCATACTGGGATTTCTGACCTTCATACCTAAATGCTTAAGGGGACATTGGAATAACAAATTTAAAAAATGAGATAGTTTATATTAGATATATTTTATCTATACTGTTACCAAAATAGTCTAGTAATGCTCTAACTCTTTGAGTCTTTGTTTTCCTTTAGGCCAGAGTCCAGTTAAAAGGTAGAGACTTATATAGTAAAGTCTTATGTTTAGTCAGTCTGGAGTGTGAATAATAGTAGTTTTCAGAGCCTTTAAGCTATTAGACTCTGATGAACAGGTTCCTCTCAGCTAATGGAATCTTTTTTTTTTTTTTTTTTTTGAGACAGGATCTTGCTATGCAGTTCAGGCTGGCCTTGAGCTCACTTTTATATCCCAGTTTGGTCTTGAACTCACACCAATCCTCCTGCCTCATCTTCCCAAGTGTTGGGATTATAGACATGAACCACCACGCCTGGCAACCAATGGGGTCTTACAAAATACAAATTCTGTGAGGCTCTGCTAGGTCTGGTTTGAAGATCTGTGTTGTAAGTTCTTCATGAGATTCTATAACAGTTGAAGCTCTGAAGCCGCTGCTGACACATAGTGGCTGTCCTAGCAAAGGGTCCCTGTGTGGACCTCTTGAAGCAGAGGCTTGAGCCTGCAGGGACGACAGAGCTGAGGAGGATTTGGCTGCGAGGGTTTGTTTTGAAATGAGGCTCTTTGTTAAAATGGAATAATCTTTACAGATAATTTAGGCTTGTCTTTTGAAAGATAATTTCTGCGGCCAGTTGGTGCCTAGACCTCCTTAGGGTATGCCAGGTTGGGCAGATTTACACCCTGTGCTGGGCAGAAGGGCTGGGAGATGAGGAGCTCACAGCTACTGGCTACCCCTAAACTCATGCGCCTGTGCTGGTGAGCTGGAACCCATAGCCCCACTGGTGCTGGTGCCTTTGTTTTACCTCCTCCCTGTGAGATTTCTACCCATTGACTGTCATGGCTATGGCTTCTATGGAGCTCTTCTTCAAGGCTTGTACCTTAGAATTTCTCTAGCATAGAAATGGATTTCTCCAGGATAGAAATCCTTGGAGGAAGATGGTCTTGTACGAAAGTTTCGGTGGCGGTCCTTTGTGTAGCCCTTCTCCTTTCACTCCTCTCTATGATATCTCTGTAACACAAGCCAAAGCAATAACAGTCTGCTTTCTGTATCACTATAACTCACAGGATTTTTCCTGGGGTAGGGTAGAGATGGAGCAGAGGAATCAAGACTCATAACAGATGTGCTATCCTTACATTACCAGCATTTGAGGAACCAAAGGGAAGCTTTGGAATCACTGACATCCTGAAAGTATATATCAGAGGGTCTATTTTCCACCCTCTTTCTTCCCACCAGTCTCCAGCCTACACTTTAGGAGAAAGGCAATTGTCATCCCTGCCAAGGGAGCGCTCCCCAGGGAAGTCCTGTCAGAGATGGTGTGGCTCTGCTGTTGGCCCCAGCTGCAGGTGGAAAGAGTTGGTGACGGGGCAGCTGTGGGACCCTAGAAATGTTGCCCTTCTGTCCTTTCTTGCCTCTGTCTAGAGACTGAGTCTTTTCTTTCACAAACATCCCCTGGGGGTGCAGAGGAAGCATTCCACGCACCCTTGGAGGAGGACTGCGACCTGCTGGTCATTGTATTGAGCATCTGTCCAGGGTAGTGTTACACAGCTGGTGATTTTAAGTGTTGAGTAAATAGAAATGACTATTCCACATTCTGACTTTGAGCAATTAAAGGTGGATTATTTTTCCATTGTAATTACCAAGATAATCTCAACAATGGCCTTTGTGACCTACCCAATCCCCTCAGAGATCAGATTTGAGCCCTTGGATGTAGAATAATAGTTATTTTCAGCTAGACTGAATGAAGGCTCACAGCCTGTCCTTATGGATGAAAGGTCTGCCTTTTTGTTCTTAGCAGCCCTTGCCCCATCCCTAGCAAGCTGAGACTTGCACAGAGCCCTGGAAATCACTAGCGGAGGCAGCCTTAGCCCTAGTCCCAGCCTCCAGCCGAGCTTCCTGGATGAGGGCCAGTTATAAACACTAATGTGTTTAAATCTGCAGAATAGGATCAAAATACCACTTCATTTAAGGTTGGAGACAAATGCATTAAGAAATTAGAATAGTGGCACAGTGGACGTGGGCTCCGGGTCCAACTGAGTGTGCTAGACACCACCTTTGTCATCCTTATAAGCGACTTAGTCTGTCAGTGCCTCGGCTTCTACCACAGCGAGCCTGAGTTCCTAGTAGTTCCTCCCACATGCGATTGTTCTGAGAAACAAGATGAAACTGCAGTTACTCCACATATCAGGGCTTGGGACAAAGGAAAGCTTGGGAAATGTGAGTTTTGTGTCGACAGCAGATAGTCACTGGATGATGTCACTCAGTGATGACTATTGTTTGGCCAGGTGGAGATGGACCTGTGAATTTTACCTATGGTTTCTGCTGCCCGTGCCTCAGTGTAAGCGACTACTACAATTTTGGCTTTTGCATTTGGGATTTGCTTGCAGTGGAGACTGGACAAGAGATGCGGAGGAGTTCATTGTTGTTTTCTTTCCCTTTAGCAGTGGGGACAGTGGAATTTTTGTCTGTAAGCTGAGGTGGCACCGGGGGCTGCTGAGAGGCTGTGGGCTTAGTGGATGGACTTTGGTTCCTGTTTGGAAGATTATATATATTTTCTTTGGAAACTCATTTTATTTTTTCTTTTCATTTGATCACTCTGTCTCTATCTCTATCTCTGTCTGTCTCTGTCTCTGTCTCCCTTTGTCTATCTCTCTATGTCTGTCTCTCTCTGTTTGTCTCTGTCTCTGTCTCTCTCTCTCTGTAGTATGTCACATACCCTCAAACAGTATAATATAGAAGTCAACCGTTTGAAGTAGGGGTTAGAAAACTGTCATCTGTGAACCAAATCTTGCCTCTGGCCTATAGCCCATGAGCTAAGAAATTTAAAAGAAAAAAGTTTTTAAAGGGTTCAGAGGAAGAGAGAAGCTAGAGAAAACAATGTGAGAAAGCCTCCACCATGATATATATATATATATATATATATATATATATATATATATATATATTTTATTTTATTTATTTATTTTTTATTTTTTATTTAATAAATACAGGGTCTTGCTATGGGGCAGGTACAGTGAGCAGTGCATGGTACTGGTGAATCAAACTCAGGTCCTTGTGTTTGCCAGGAAGGTGCTTAGACCATCAAGCTGTCTCCCCAGCCCATTATTACCCATCTTATGAAAGAGAACATCACTAATGTCCTTGAAACTTCTAGATATCTCTTTCAGACCACATGACTTTTCCTCTCCAGAACTAGATACGCTTCTGAATTTTGTGTTTTTTCTTTTGCTTAAATGTAAGGGAATTACTTATATGTATATAAATATATGATGTTGTTTATGAAATATGATAAAATACAATCGATGTTTATATGAAAACTATTAAATCAGGGCTTGCGATATGGCTCAGCAGACTAAGTGCTTGCTTTGGTAAGGCCAGGGGCCAGGGTTTGATCCCTGGCACCTCATGCCTTGCCCACCCAGCCCCTGGGCATGCTGAGCAGGTAATGGGGTCTGGGCATGGTGGTCTACATCTGTAATCCCAGCACTAGGGAGGTACAAATCAGGAGGATCACTATAAGATCCTGTACACACACAAAAAATTATTGAATTCCCCTGAAACTAACCCCTTGCTGCAAACGCACGTATACCATCATGCTTGCCACTTTCTGAAACAGCCGTGGAAGCTTTCTTTTGTGAGCATCTTTTAGTGACTGCCTCAGGATTCTGACTGAGTTTAAAATATCGATGGCAATTTCTGTCAGATGAGAACATTACAGCATGTCCTCATTCACCTCACTCACCGGCTGTGGCTCTGCGTGACCCTTGGCTCTTCCCTAAGCCAAAATGACCATGGAATCCAGGACATCAAGGCAGCTAGGATAGCGAAGTGAAACACTCACCAAGAAGACTTCCAGAATGGCTTCAAAAAGGGACAACCACGGTGGGATAAATGTGTCTGAAGTGAGGGTAGTTTTTGAGGGACAATAATGGCAAAGCATCTTTTACCATATCAAACAAAAAATTATAATTCACTGGATTTTTAAAATCACACCATGTATTTTGTTTTCTTCCTTCGCATAAATGGAACACCTCTCTATTTTCTCCCATTGCATGCCTGTTCTTGAAGGTTTTTTTTTTTTTCTCTATTACTCTCTGTTTTAACATGCATGGATGTGAACAGCTATAGTTCATTCATTTTCTTGCTACAGGCTTCCTATCTATATATAGCTCCACATGCATTTATTTTTTCTACTCATAATGGATGCTTGGGTTGTTTTCTGATATCTTTTGTTTATGAGGAACATGTTATCAGCATTCTTATTCCTACCTCATGGTGCACATGCACAAGAGATTCTGGACACATAAAGCCATTAGGTCAAAGACTAAAGCCATCTCCAACATTACAAGATGAGGTGGACAGTTTTCCGAAGTGATTGTATCCTTCTCCTTCTGTTCTAGCTACTTAATGCTACAGATGGGTTTGCCCTCATTATAGTGGCTTATGTCAGCAATCTCACTGTGCTTATATTTTATGGGCCAGGAAAGTGCCTGGACAATTCATGTCTATTTCTCATGACATAAGCATGGTCTGGAGGACCCATCACCAGGTGGGCTTCTTCCTTACTCCTACATCTGTAGCTCCACTCACTTTTCCCTCTGTCTCATGGGACATCTCATTCTCCTGGGCTTGTCCACATGGCTTGATGCTCTCATACAATGGTGGCCTCTGAGAAGTGTGACTTCTTGCTTGCTGACTCGGTGCTCTGAGAACTGAGATTCTGAACGCCTGGACGTGGAAGCTGCTGGCTGTCTAGACCTAGGTGTTGCATCACATCCCTTCCTTCTGCCACATGCTGTGGGCCAGCATGGTTGCAGTGTCTCTCAGGATCCAGGCCACAGGACAGACACATCTTGTCGGGTAAGCACACCAGACAATGACCTGTGGCTGCCATCTTTAATCTGCGCCCCCAGTCCTCTCAGCAAGGTGTGGGAAGCTGTGCTTCCACATATCCTATTAATACTTATTGTTATCACATTTCAAAATTTTTTGCCAACCTGACCTCCACAAAAAGAATGGTTTAAATCATCATTTATTGAATTTTTACAGTGCCGTAGGTGCAAGGACGAATGATAACTTTTTCCTATTTATTTATTTATTGTATTTTAGAGAACGGTCTACAGGGTAGTTAGGGTCTCACTACTAGATTGGACTTGTAGTGATCCACTTGTTTACACCTCTCAAGAGCTAGGACTACAGGTACATGCTACCATGTCCAGTCTCAATTGCTCTCTCAGTGCACCCCAGGGGCAGGGCTGGCATGGCAGGCATGGGGATCGAACCTCCAGACCCTGTCCCTGCTTGCAGGTGCCTTAATCCACTGAGCTATTTGGCTGGCCCCTTTTCCTCTTCATTTAGATCTTTACCATAGACATGAGAGGTAGATACCTTTGCTTTCATATAGGATGATTAACATACCAAAGATCATAGAAGAAACAAATGTCAGAGTGTAGACTGGAACAGAGATTTGCCTGACTTCTAAGCCTATGCTGTTCAATTTTCCCTCTTATCCTAAGATAGGAGCTGGAATAATAATTTAGGTAAGAAGTTGAACAATGAAGAAAATGTAAAACTATCACACCTTGATAATTATGTATCATGGTTTGGGGTTTTTCTAGGGGAACAATGTAATACAGGACATGCATTTTATAAGATTATTTTTATAATAGATCACCCAAAGAATCATATACAAAGAGTGCAGGAAAACTGTCTATATTCTAAAGACCAAAGAATCCAGCTGAGGGCTGGGATCCCACTGCAGTGTTCAGCATGAGTCCAGCCAAAGACCTAGAGCTTACAACAGTGCCGCTCAGAAGTCCAACTGGAAGGTAGGAGGCCAAGATAGCATGTTATGCAGGTGTGCTGCGCTGGGAAGGCCCAAAGGTCAGTGGTGGAAGCTAAAAAGTCTGTGCCAGCAGGCTGTGGAATTCCAACTGGAGCCAGGAAGCAATGGTTAAGGTAAGAACCAGAGCTCCCCAGAGGCGTACCATAGCCATCCTCAGCAACAGTGAGGTCCTGAGTTCCTCAGAGGAAGAAGAAAGCTGAACTCCCATTAGGGAAGCCAACATGATGACCTTCTCCAGGGAAGTGAGCTTTGCACCATCTTCCCCTCTGGAGCCAGGAAGTGATGCTGAAGGTGAGGACCAGTGCTTCCCCAAAGTGAGCTGCAGCCATTCTCAGCGACAGTGAGGTACTGAGCTTCTCTGACAAGAACAACCAAGTTCCCCAGGAAAGCCAGCATGACAAGATTCCCCAGCAAAATAACGCAAGAGAACCAGCAGCTTCCAATAGTTCCCCAACAGCTTCTCCCAACAGTGTCTCTAATAGCTTCTCTACAACTACTCTTGTTTTTTAATTCAAATTTTATTTATTTATTTATTTATTTATTTATTTATTTATTTATTTGTGTGTGTGTGTGTGTATGTGTGTGTTATGGCTGGCTCAGCCTGCCCTGGGGGTGGGGCTAGTGCAGCTTGTGGTGCCTGGATCGAACCGTAGTCCCTGAGGTTGCCTAAGCTTGCCTAAGCAAGTGCTTTAGACCGTTGAGCTATCTTGCCAGCCCGCTACTCTCTTTCTGCCTCTTATGCCGCAAAAATTCTCGGGTGGGCCTCCCACACCCGGCCCCTGACAAGTTCAGTTCAGCTGGGTGGAACAAGTTGACCACCAGCTGGCAACTCACCATGTTAAGTGAAATGAAATAATAAGAAAACATGATCGAGACCTTTTTGTTCATCTACATGGGAGTACCGTTTCTTCCTTCCTATTAAGCAATAAAACAAAAAAGTATACAAAGGGAAAAAAGTCAAATAATGCCTCCTCCAAAATATAAAACTTAAATCTTGATAGGAATTGGTCTTACAGATTTTAAAGAAAGATTAGGGATAACCTCATGCTGTGTTGAGGATAGGTGAAGAAACATCTATTTGTTTATTTGTTTCTTTTTATCAGATCAAGGCAACACTGCAGCTTCTGTGGTTTGGAAAAAGTGACTTCTGCTATGGGGAGGTTCCTAAGTTAAGGTAAAAGCCTCGAGATACACCAGACATCTCATGGTGACATGACCTCATATATTTTCCTGTCCTAATTCATTCCTGATAAGCAGTCCTTTGTTCCTGGGTAACATGTACCTTCTTGGATGTATTTCAGAAATAACTGGTTTGTTCAAGACAAAATGATTTGTCCAACCATGTTAGTTAGTTGCTTAATACTGGGGATCATAGAGCCAAACTAAGAACCAGTTCTTAGGTACAGTACTTCTTCCCCAAACTTCAATCCTTCTATTTATTTTTTAATTTTTTTTTGATACAGAGTCTTGCTATGCCATTCAGATTCATAGTGATCCTCCTGTCTCAGCCTACCCAGTGGTGGGATTCCAGGTGTGTACTATTACACCTGGTATTGGCCTGGTGCAGCATCTGGGCCTGGTGCAGCACATGCTGCTGGGATCAAACTTGGGACCTCGTGCTTTCCAGACAGGCGTGTATGCCTCCACGCTCCCCCCAGCTCCATAATATCCTTCTATTTTTAATATGTACCAGATGTGCTTTTCTTGCTCTGAGCATCCTTAGAGGAGACTGAACTGATTCACTCTTATTGCATTTCATTTAAAAAATATACTTAGGAAGAGTATCACAGCCATGCTTTCCTTAATGAAGGGGATTCGTCCATTAAAATGCATGGCTAGGCAATACCATTATGGTGCAAATGCTGTAGTGTGCACTTTTGCAAACTAAAATGCTCATGGCATTGCTAGGTGATACAGTCTTACTGGACCAATGAGGCTTAGGTGGTCATGGCCAACACTGTTATGAAGTATATGCCTTTGTTTAAAAATTGGCTCATGGAATTATGGGTTTTACTTCACCTGATATATTATTGCCTTTCATGTTAAGCAGCTTTCGTTTCTTTAAAAATTAGTCCATGCAGCTTTCTATGCTCACTCATTGCTTTGAATGTTGCTCACAGTGGTTAGGGTTGGAGTTTAATGCATAATAACTAGCTAGGTCTAATGTGGATTATGGATGGGGTCACTCTTTCTTTGTTTCACTGTCATTTCTATTTTCAAGCATGGTTAGTGATCCACCGGTCTGGCTTTACTTTCATGTTGCCCTGTTATTAGCTGAAATATGGACTGAAACATTTTGGTCATAGGGAAAATCTCCAGCTGCTGTCACACACATACATGTGTGCCCCCCCAGTCACACATACACACACACAAACACACACACACACACATACACACACACTAATTAGTGACTTAACATAGTAAGACTGGGTATTCTTTAATTTAAAAATTTCATGCAGAATGTAATTTAGAATCTATTAATATATTCATGGCTTAAAAATCACAGGACTAAAAAGAAGCAAACATGGCCTGGAGGATAACTTGGTACTCACTTGGTTGCAGTTCTTTCACGGTGGTCCGAGACCTGACATTTCTCCTCTCCTGGGTGATTTAGTAGCCTGCTTAGATTCTGAAAATGAGCTTTCAATTGTGGTGACCTTTGATGGTGACGGCAAGACATGGAGACAGGGAGGGGTCTGCAGATGTTTCTTGTGGAGGTGGTAATGCCAGCCAAGTGCGAACATGTGTCCCTCTCTTCTTTAAATCAAAGCCAGAAGTCACGCAGAAAGTTGCACCACGTTTTTAAGACCATTAGACTTTAACATCCACAAGAACAGGGCCTTTGATTCTGTGTAGTGGAGAGAAATCTCATACGCTTTTTTCAGGGTTCTAAAGGCAATCTAGCCTATGGGGAAAATAAGTTAAAAAGTGAGTGCTGTGATACTTGTGCTGTTCTTTCTTGTCGAACCCAGAGTGTGTCTTAAGCAAGCTGTCAGATTTCTTCTTGTTCCGAAAGGTGATGGTTCTGGGCAGAAGTGGAGTCTTTGGTGTGAAGCATAATTTTGAACCTTGAGAGACTATTTTTTAATTTCTGGCTTTGCCAGGTTATGATAGCTATGCCCCCTCTTCAGAGTGCAGGAGATGTTGGAAACAAAATAATATATAACAGAACAAAATCTTCTCTACAAGTCCCAGTAGACTGATCTGGAGAAGGGATTTATTCAGAGACAGCCACCTCCATGTCTGGTGGCTCGAGAGCCTCTTACATGATCTGTTCCAGAAGGGTCTGGGGCAGCCTGAGGTCCCAAGTGCTGCTGATCTCACCTTGGAGCTTAAGGATCTTTTTCCATTCTAGGAACGTGGCCTCTCCCTCTCTTTTAATGCTAGAAGGTCTTGAATGATGTATTTGTCTTTCCTTTTCATTGAAGTCCTATTCTGCTTCCCTAATGTATATAATCTATACCTCAATAAATGACAAGCAGAGCCGAGAAACACTTTGGTCCTTGCTTTATATGCTTTTAGGAATGTAGATGAGAGTTGGATGTTAACTGCTATTTAGTTGATCAGTATAGCTACTCATCTGGATTAAAATAACATACCCAAAATTATATGTTAATATAAAAATATTACTTTTAATTCCAATTTCTTGAAACAATTTTATTTAGATTTCTTGCATATTTTTACCCTGATTGCTATATGACAGGCTTAATGTGGCTTTCTAGGCTCACGATTCTCACTTCCAAATTGTTTGAAAAGCAGTGCTTTTGAATCCTCATTAACACACTAATAAGAGTTGCTGCTCCAATTGTAAGTACTTATTTGGCTAATGTAGCTAAATTGGTTTTTCCTTGTCATCTGAGTATGTATTTATGACCTGCCGTTTGCGACCTCCAAAGTATAGCCACTTACTATGCTGCACTGAAGAGTCACTTTCGAAGGGTTATTATTTTTTCGCTACTACATGTTCTTGCAAATACAAATGTTAACCTTTGGGAAGAAATAAACTACATCAGGGTTAAATTTCTTTTGCTTTCTTTCTTTTCTTTTTTTATTAATTCCATACTGACATCTGTAAGGACCCCAAGCTAACATGGCTTGTTATTTTAGGCTTGTGTGCTTTCCTCTTAAAGCATTGCTTAGTTAAAAAAGATTGTTATTTGTGAGAGTTTGTAAGGAAGCTGATGTAAGGTAATTCCATTTATAGCGGATAATCACAGGCAAAGAAAAGATAACATTTGCCTCATATTCTTAGTAGGACAAAGTGAGTTCCCTAGCAAGAGATGGAAGGCCGACAACAATTCTATGTCTGTGTTTAAAGTGTCGGTTTTCTTTGCACAATATATGTATGCACCCATTAATCTCTTTCCTTCTTCCACTTCCTTCAAGAGAAAGTTGGTGAACCAGTGGGATAGAACTTAGAGAAGCCGTCTGCATTCCCTGGCTGCCTTTTGGGTTAGGGACCCAATTTCAGAAGGAGATGGGAGGATTGTTTGGTACCGAGTCCTTCAGAATGAACAATGAGCCTAGCACTTTGGACAGAGACTGAAACTGGAGGACTTTGGAACAATTCTAGGTGTCGAAAGCATCACAAATCATGAAAGCCAGCGATGACCTTCAGACTGTGGGAGCCGATTCTCTATCGATGTTTCCCAGTCACCCTGGCCATTTCTTGGTCCAGCTCTTGCCTTCGTTGTCCGATCATTTTCGTCATAACTGGCACTTGATACCTACCCACATCAAGAGCTATCGATGCAGATTTGGACAACTCATTTCTTCTGACTTTGCCGGCTAATATTTCAGCTCGCTGGTGGTAGGAGAGGTTAGAGAGGAAGTAATCTGTCCAGTAGCAGCCGCACATACCTGGGTAGCTTGCTTTTAGCCCCACGGCTGCTTCGCAGCATCAAAGTCAGAAAGTTTGAACTGAATCTTATGCACAGTGACATGGGGAGGCAGGAGTTTGAAGGCTCATTTGCTCTTTTGCTCTTCCCTTGGGTACAGACCCAGTTCTCAGTGTTTTGCTTAACCTTCCTTCATGCTTCCTCACTCTTGATTTCTGTTAGGAGTCTGTCTCCTGTTTAGGCTAACTCCAGACAGCTATATCATGGCAAAGGGCTAAGCTTGACACTTTAAGAGTTGGCATTTATGACTCATTTTCCCACTTATGAACTGTGATATCTTAAGCAAAATGCACAAGCTTTTTAAAAAAAAAAAAAATATATATATATATATTTGATTGTTTCAGAGTCTTACTACACAGCTCAGACTCATAGTGATCCTCTTATTTTCAGCTTCCCCAGGGTTGGGGTTATAGGCATGTGCCACTATGCCTGGACTCTGTGGCTGGCTCAGCCTACCCTGGGGGCAGGGCTAGAGCAGCATGTGGTGCTGAGAATCCAATCGTGGTCTCCGTGCTTGCCTATGCTTGCCTAAGCAGGTGCTTTAGTCTGCTGAGCTATCTTGCCAGCCCCCATCATATGAGCTCTTTAAGCTGTAGTCTTCTTTGCTGAGTTACAAAGTATGATCAAAAAACATAGTGTATACTTAAATAACAGAGTCACTATAGTAAAAAGACACATTGCCACTAATCGCCCTCTACATACTGCACCATTTGTACCACTTTCTGAAGCAGTCCCAGAGGCTTCTTCTGTGTATGTCATCAGCTGTGCTGTTCTGGCTGCCTTAAAGTCTTGACTTTGTACAAAACTTTTGTCTTTGATGGTCATCTTTTTGTTTCATTTCTTTGTTGCTTTTTTTTGTTCTCTTTTGCTGTATCGGGGACTGAACTCAGGACCCTGTGCTTGCCAAGCAGGCACTTATTCTACCAAGCTATCTCCCCTGCCCCTGATGGTTGTTTTGACTTTGGGGAAGACCTTGCTTAGCACTGCTTGGTGCCAGCCACACAGAATAATGTGAACGAGCACCTATCAAAACGTTCTGATGAGCCTGCTTTTCCACTGGATGATACTCTGCAGTGGCATTGACTGTATGTTTATACCACACCTCCTAATAATATAAAGAAGGAATTCCAGAACTGCATTGGGAAGTGGAAAGAACAGTAAGATGGGTGGGGTCTGAAGTGAGGAAGTATTTTTGTTTTTTACTACAATATGTTTGAAAAGATTTTTAAGCACTCACTATGTTTTTGGATTACCCTTTATGAAAGTAGCTATGTGTGAATTTAAAAAAAATTATTCCCTGAGGTGAAGGAGCAATTACAGTCCTACTAGCATGTGCGCTGGGCTGTGCCATTCAATCTAAATATGGAATTTTAGCTCTAGAAGCTGGCAAGGGAAATAGAACAGGCTGAGGAATGGGTCCAGATGCAGAACTATTAGCAGCCCCATAATAAACCATAGATGGAAGTTGGTGTTTTGTTGCTCTTCTAATCTGCTGCATTCTCTGTTCTTAGCTTAAAGCCACAGACTCTTTAGACTCAGTCCTGGCTGGGGAGCTAGCTCAGGGGCACAAGTGCATGCCTGGTAAGCTCAAGGTCCTGAGTTTGATCCCTGGTTCTGGGAAAAACAAACAACAAAAAACTCAGTCCTCAGGGGGCTTTGGGCCCAGATGAAGTAGCTGTGGCCCACAGAGGTGCATGGCCTTGTCCAAGATTTTGTAACTCCCTAGTGTTGAAGCGAAGCCATTCGTCATCATCCACAGTGGTGGTACTGGCAATTATAGACCTGGCTTGCAAGTATCTGTGTTTAGTCTGAAGGAGGCTTGTTAAATTCCACTTTCTCCCAGGAGTTTCTAATGGAAGCCTTAAGATCCCTAGTGCTTGCTCTTTCTATGAATCGCAAATGGTATGATTTCAGAAGAGCTTTTGAGCAGGGGCCCTCTGACCCCAGCCCTGCTCACCAATGGCTGGCAAGGACCACACAGGGCAGAGGTCCTATCTGTAGGAGACTCCTGAAGCTCTGACTGGGTTTATTCCAGAAGCATGGAAAGCTCCTGAATGATTCATTTGGGAGGCTACTGTTGTCACTGGCTTTGAGACTCTCATCAGAGAGCTTAGCATTTTCACAGTGAAGTGCATCAGGCATTTGGTAAAACATGAACAGGAGTAGCGTACATGGCACATGGTAACTTCTCAAGTCTCTTGTGTCTTGTTTTGCTCTGTTTCTCATCACTTTTTAAAAGAAGTAAAGCAGATCAGCACCTTTTAAATCTGTTTTCTGAGTATTTCTTCATTTTCTTTTGAGGAAAAGAATAATTTTTCCTACTACTCTGAATTTGGCCTTGATAGTTTTTTCTTTTTTCTTTTTCTTTTTTTTTTTTTTTTTAATATTTTACATGTTACTTAAATATGTATAAACATATGCTCTTAGCCATAGGGAGCATACAGCCAGGGTATATATGGTGTTGAACTTTATATAACTAGCAGTCATCTATGACTCTTATGTCTCACTTGTTTTATTTAACGTTACATTTTGGCAATTCATCTACACCTAAATAGCACAGATCTTACCTGTGATGGTTTGTAGAGTAGGGCTACACTTGCTACTCATGTCCCATGTCCCTTTGTGGCTTACTGCCTTCACTATTGCCAGGTAGTAGTCTCTCTTCAGTCGTTTCATTTCATGATGGCTTATGAGTTGTTGCAGAGAAGGGCAGCTTGCCGTGGCGTGAGAGAAGTACAGGTTAATGGTGCGAAAGGTAGCGATGAGCATGAGGGGTTGTGAATGGAGCCATGCAGGATTCTGCGCTGCATGTGTCAAGGGCCACCTCTAGGTTTTGTGTAAATACATCTAGAGTTGGCCTCTGAGTGACTTTATGATTGTATTTTAAAGGATTTTTTTCTTTTCTTTAACAAACCATCCCCTTCTCCGCTCGTGTGTACACACACACACACACACACACACACACACACACACACACACACATGCACACACGCACATGAGTGTGTGTTTTGCAGCTTGTGATGAGGCCCCATGAGACCTGATCTGTGGCCCTTTTCCACGGTTTTGTGCACAGCACTGAGCTGTTAACTCAGTCCCCTTCTGATTGTTAACTATATCCACTGTGTTCAGTGAAGGCGGGCACTAGTGTCCTGGCACTCTGGGAGAGAAATCTCCAAGCGAGTGGGTGTGTCTCAGCAGGCGCAAGGATTGATCTCCTTTCTCACACCCTCAAGAGACCTTGGGAGAGGGAGGTATCTCCAGAGCCTGAGCTGGGCGAAAAATTGGTGTTGTGGCTGGCGATGCAGCTGACCCAAAGCAAGAAGCTTCAAGAGCTGAGAAGGCCACAGAAAGATGGAGGGGAAGGAAGGCGGGGAATGAGGGGGTGCAGATGCACTATTTCAGAGATGATTTTTGGATAAATATTCTCACCCTTACCTTTGGCTTATCAAGTCCTAAGCTTCTGAAGTCTACTCATCTTGCTCTCAAACTCACTCGCTCTGACAGATGCAGACTGGATCTGCTTTTAAGTGTTCCACTGTCCCCAGACAAGGCTGCTGAACCTTGGGAGGTTTGTTACCAGAGGTGCAGCTATCTGTGGAGGTCCTGGGTCAGCTGAAAAGCCCAAATACAGAGCAGCACCTTCTCTAATCATGGTTCTTTACAACTGCTCGCCTGGGGAATCCTTGACTCGGAGTTCCCGGATATCTCATTTTCTTGGAGCTGCTTCTGGCTTAATTGCAGGATGATCAAAACCCAAGAGCCAAGTGCGATGCACAGATGTTGTGGAAGTGGCCACAGGGTGGAAATGTTCAAGAATCATTACTGCCAAGTGTTTCTTGATGGCTACAGTTTATTTTGGGACATGGTTGGTGACAATTACAAGTGCTAGTGCCTCACCACGCACACTGGCCATTTACTCCACAGTGCTCAGGCCTCTATGTGTGCTCTCATTTCATTCCCCATCAGTGACCAGGCAAAGAAAACAGGGGTTCAGTCACTCTGCAGAGCTAGCACATTGAAGAATTCACATTTAGTGGGGGTGCTGGGGTCTGGACTGCTGGAGTCTCTTTATAGAGGTGGTTTCTAGGTTCTTTCTGTCCTGAGCAGGGAATTGGTCAAGAAAGCCCAAAGCGTAGCAAAGTTCAACTTTCTTTAAAGGTAGAGAAAGAGACAGGCTCTGTGGAGTGAGCTGGGGCCAAGTAAAAGTAGGAAAATAAGCACAGTCTACAGAGTGAGAGCGGGCCACTGTGCAAGAGAAAGCACAGAACCAACCGCCCCGAGGACTGTCTTTATATATCACCCACTCCTCAGACTGACCTCAGGGCTAGGCCAGTCCATTGAAACATTGAGAGCCTGCTTGAGTTCTTGCAAGAAGTGCATATGCAGGGCCTCGAGACTGCTCTGTGTATTTGTCTTTGGATTTTGGAATCAACAGGTCACACTTGCTTTCCCCAAGCCAGCTTTGCCATGCCCTAGTCTGGTGCTTCAAACGCAGGTTGGAAATGATCTGGAACAGGGCCCGGCAGGATGGCTCAGTGGTCTAAAGCGCCTGCATGCGGCTGCAGGGACCGCAGTTCGATCCCCGGCACCACATGCTGCGCCAGCGCTGCCCTCAGGGCAGGCTGAGCCGGCCATAAAAAAAAAAAAAAAAAAAAAAA